>JAJONR010002980.1:0-99010 GCA_029582245.1 Solanum etuberosum | reverse complement strand
AGCCCTATCACCTCTTTCAAACTTTGAAATGTTTTCATTGTGAACCAGTGGAGTCGATACAGGCTTGCACCTCTCCATATTGAACCTTTTAAGAATATCCAATGCATATTTTTTCTGAGAGATGAAGATTCCATCAATATCTTGATTAATCTCCATTCCTATAAAGTAATTCATTTCACTAAAATCTGACATTTTAAACTTGATCTTAATTTCTTACTTGAACTGATTCACCATCGCTTCACTGCTTCTTGTTATCAGAAGATCATCAACATAGAGTGACACCACAAGTTCATCTCCTCCTTTCGCCTTCTTCACATATAAAGTGGATTCATTTTTGTTTCTCTTGAATTCATAATGAAGAGATGATCATCAATCTTATTGTACTATGCTCGAGGAGCTTGTTTTAATCCATACAATGTCTTATGAAGTCTGTAGATGTTATCCTCCATTCCTGCAACTTAAAAGCTTTCTGGTTGATCAACATAAATCTTCTTCAGCAACAGTCCATTTAAGAATGTCGATTTCACGTCCAAATGATACAACTTTCAATTTGATTAAGCTGACAAAGCAAATAGAAGCCTTATTGTATCATTTGGTGCAATAGGTGCAAATGTGTCTCCATAATTTAGACATGCAACTTACGTGTAACCTTTCATGATAAGTCTTTCTTTGTATTTATAAACTGAACCATCTGGATTAAGTTTTGTTCTATAATAAACCCACTTCACTCCTATTATATTTCTGCCTTTGGGTTTATCATGTCAGCTTCCAAGTATCATTCTTCTCTATCATACCAATCTCCTCTTTCATAGCTTCAACCCAAAATTCACGTCTTGATGCTTATTGATGGGTATTGTGTTCTGAGATAGCAACGTTGCATCTTTCATATATCTAAAAAACGGATGTTGTCTTCAAAACTCGTGAATCAAGTGAGGATTCTCCGTGCGGTTCTTCTTCTTCTTTCAAATTTTCAGAGTCAACTAATTATGTCGCAGGCAATGGATGCAAGTTCTAAAAACATGCATTATCTTTCTCAATTTGATCCTTATCCCAGTTTCAATGATCACGGCCCATCCACAACTACATCTCTTCTGATGGAAATATGTTTTTTTTGCAAGTTGAAAATTCTATAACCCTTGGATTGCACTGAATAACCAATCAAGATCCCCAATTCACCTGTAGGTTCAAGTTTGCCTCTTTTGACTGAAGGAACATGAGAATAGCAAATCGAACCAAAGATTTTAAAGTGATTTTTAAGATCGTGGTGATGGTCATGAAGATGGGGGCAGTGCTTTGGGAGAGTTGGGCAGCCTTGGCCCCTTTCCTTTGGCTCTTGCCCTCTTCTTTGGCTCTGACCCTCACACTAAATCCTAGTTTAGCCTACTAGATTACGGGGTGTTACATCGGATGTATATTTGTCCTTTTTTCCAAAAAAATTACCCCCTTCCCCCCCCACCCCCACCTTCCACCTAACCTACCCCTAATTTTTTATTTGTTTTTCAAAAAAAATATTCCCCCTCACCCCCCACCCCCAAAATTTGTATGTTTTTTCTAAAAAGAAAAATCACGTCTTTTAAAAAAAAATCCCACCACCCCCATCCCCCCTTCTCAGCCACACCGACCCTCTAATTTTTTTGAAAAATAAATTAATATTTTTGAAAATTAAAAATTAATATTAATTTTTTTAGCACAATTAAAATTTTTGAGTAGAAGTGAGAAGTGAGTGATCTATTATGGGTCTATATGGATACCCATATTTTACCCATTTTGATCATATTTGTAGGGGCTCTTAAAATAACTTGAATAGCATATTTACCCAATTAAAATATGAGTGATCCAAGTCATTAAATATGGATTAAATGGATTCATTTCATTAATATGAGTTAAATTTGTCACCCCTAGATGAGAGTAAACTTCTACCTCAGACATGCCTTTTTATAGTTATGAGCATTTGAGCATTGATATTTGTTGTTGGTTCCAATTAGGGGTGTATCTGGATGGGTTGGTTCGGATTATTCAAATATCAAATTAATAAATTATTTGTGTTGGATTTTTAAATCTATAAATCAAATTAAATTAATAAAACTCAAATTTTTCAACCTGAAGTTTTTCGATAAAATATTCATACAAACATATAATTAACTTGTACTTTAAATATTTCTTTACTCCTACCAAAATACAACTATCTAAAGTGTTTCTTAAGAAAATAACGCAAAATATGAGACGAGTGATAACACTAAAATATTCAACAACAAAAAATACTGAAATCGTATAAAAGAAATATTGCAAATTAATAAGTCATAATGAAAATGATCATAAATGATGCTAAAATAAGTCTAATAAATATTAATTACATGACTAAATATTTTAAAAAAATAAAATTAGATTACGTATTTTAATTTTCTACATCAATGTAAAACTAAAGAACAAATATTCAACATTATTGTCATTCTTAGTGTTGAATTGATATTTTCTTGTTAGCATTCGTATTAATTTGATTTTAATTTGAGCTAATATGTCAAAAGATAAAAACTATTAAAAAGTAAAAGAAATATTTAGAAATTATATCAAAGTAAATATTTTTACGTATAAAATAAAATTTTAAAATTATATATATAATATCGGGTTGGTTTGGTCTCGGGTTGTTTTTTAGTTAAAATCAAACTAATCTATAGTCTTGTTTTTTTTTTCCAATATTAAATCAAATCAAACCAAACTACAACTCAAAATATTTTTGATTCGATTTTCGATTCAATTTTGAACACTCATAGCCTCAATAACACCCCATTCCGGAATGCCCAATTTTGAAGTTTTGAAGTATAAGCTCAGTTCAAAACGTACCTTCCTTTGTTGGTACGGTATTATCTGTAATCTTTAGGAGAACATTTAAAATACATAATGTTTAGTTATCTTTCGATAGACAAGGTAGAAGGTTTGAAGTATAGTTTAAAATAGCACCACTAATAATATTGGAGTAAATGGTATTCGAGAAATGGTTTGTGGTGGAAAGTGCTTCGAAGAAGGGCCAATTGGGATTGTTCAGTTCATGCAAGTTAAAAAAGAATACTTTGAGTTATAAAAGTTGCAGAAAAGCTTCACTCCCACCGTCTCATATTACTTATTTATTTTCTCTTTTACGCGCCCGTTAAAAAATTATAAACAAAGAAGAGATTTTTTACTAATTTTCCATTTTAACTCTTTTCAATACCATGTGTTTTATTCATCAATATCAAAACTAATAATGGAGGAGTTTTTTGAATCAATATTTATACATTAAAAAAAATTAATTTTATGAAAAATTATGGACAAAATAGAGGGAAAAGAGTAATTTTATAAACTGAAAAGTAATTTGAAGTAAATATTTTTAGGAAAAATCCTTTTGGCCAGAAAATTTGGCCAGAATTTGGCCAGAATGGTATTTTACTTTTTAAAACATTTTTACCCTTTTAACTTTAATACATTTTAACTAAAAATTGGAAAAAAGAACAGTTTATTTTAAAATAAAAAAGATATTATAGTTTTTTTAAATTTCTGGTCAAATTCTCTGGACAAATACTTCTTAATTACTTGTCCACTTTTGAATTGACACACCTATTAAGAAAATAATGATTGACATGGTGAGTTTACCATTTTACCCCTATTAATTATGAAGTTGATGAACTAAAAATTTAAACTTTTCAAGAAGTTCTACCTTTTTCAAAGTAATTAATTGAAGGTATAATAGGTAAAAAAAAAATTGTTCTTTCTTGATTTGTCAAAATAGACAAGTAATTAGGGATAACTATCAAAGGAAAAATGGACAAGTAATTAGAGACAGAGGAAATAATATGATATCAAGGAAATAACATTTTCCAACAGTGGTCAGCCACAAATGCATGCGCGGAATAATTTTTTCAAAAGTATGTAATGTAGGCTACATCTAAGCACTTCAAAATCAACAATATCTATCTTTTTTGTGCTAGCAAACAATGAGTTCTCGTTTTCATATCAGCTCACTAGCTCCGGCCTTTGTGGGATTCTTTAAGGCGGAGGTAAAAGGTTATGATCTTGTTATTTTTTGTTTTGGAGTCAATTAATTTTTTGGGTTGGGTATATCATGAGATGGATCAGCCTGTGGTATATTCATTTACTAATTTATGGGTATGCGCGTCGCGTGTGTAGCCAAGTGTATCCATTACTATAAACTTATAATATATTACAATCGTGCTCCACATAAATCCTTAGACATCTTATTATAATGTTTGACTTGTAAATATTAAGTATTTATAGGATTTATGTTGCACTGAAAAGTATAAATGATGGTGGATATAGAAAGATTTTTTACCAATTAGTGTTATAAAGATAATTGTTAGAGTAAAAGTGTTTGTTTGAAAATTAAAATAGTTATCTAATTTTATATGGATCATTGATAATGAACTTTATACTTTTAGATCTCTTTATTATTAATTAAAGAGGCAATATATTAATTAATGCATGTATAGTCATTCAACATATCTGTCAAATATTTCATATTATTCATATAAAACACAAATGATCTGGCATATAATAAAATATTTAATTTTTCAATGAGATAATTTTTAATTTCATTTGGAAATAAGAAATATAATATTGTACGTGTCCCACGCCAATAATTATATAAAGTCTAAATAAGTAATATCTATTTAATTGTAATCTAGACACAAATTTCTTTATATAAGCAGAGAACATATTTAACTAAAAAGGAATAAGAAAAGAATACATTATAAAAGAACATTTTAAACTAATACAAAATCACTTACAAATGGTCATCATTATAAGCACTTTACATAAAATAGTACAAATAATTCATTATTTTGTTGTAATTCATACAACATGGTAAAAAATATATATATTATTTTCTTCCAAACATTCTTTACAATTAATCAATCAATCAATCATAACGTCTTCGATCCAAATACAACAATAATGTTATTGCTCTTAACAGTTCTACAAAGATTGATGACAACTTTTCTTCTGCGGTCTATGACAATGACCAGAAAGGAAATCAAAAAAGAAGAAAGAAATGATATACCAAAGATGAGAAAATGGATCTTAATTTATAAGAGAGAATTGACATTAACATACTTTAGTAAGAAGATCAAATATGACATTTGTAAATTCATTTCCGTGAATTTAGATAGGAAAACCTTAGGTGAGGGGAGATGAAAAGAAAAAAATAAAAGAGGCCCATCAGTTTCCTACTTAATTATCTAACCTTTGGTCTTCACCTGTAATTTATTGAACAATATAATTAGGAGTCTTTTTGTCTTCTTGATAATAATTACTTATTAATAATTTAATATTAATTCACCATACAACATGAATAAATTGTAACCGAAAGAATTTGATAAATTTGATATTGGCTTAATGTGTAACTCTCCTTGTAGTAATTAAAATTTACTATTTACTATTTAATTAACAATTTATTAGATGATTAATAGTATTTGTATTTGATATAGGGACAAAATGGTAATCTAACTTTTGTCTAACATTCTTCCCACTTTTAGTATATAATATATATATATATATATATATATATATATATATATATATGATATTGTTTCATCCAAACAGTGAGAATTAGTTATATGCTAAATGTCCATTAATATAAGTGCAATTTAATTTATCAAGTAGAAAATTCATCATTAATTTATGTAAATTATGACGGAAGGAAATCAAAAGTTTTGCAACAATGTTTATCGTAGCTATTACTTAGCATTTAAGATAATTTATGTATATAATTCATTGAATTTTTTTATAGTTTTGCACCGTAAGAGTATCTAAAGAGCACCTAGAGATTGTTTTAAATATTGCAAAACTTTTGATTTCCTTCTATCATTTAATAGTACAAATATTCATTGTATTTATATTAATTCATGTCATAAGTTGTGTTTTAACTTTCGAAAACTTGAAGTAATATTATGGGGTTTTCCATTTTTTTAAATTTTTTATTTATTTATTATTATTGTTATGTATTTATACTTTTGTCCATAAATATATAAGAATAGTATTTAATAGAATATGATAGTATTTATTAATAATTAATGTGTATTTACATTTTTGTTCATCAATATTATGGCATTATAAGGACATTTTCGTAATTCAACTTTTGACTTGGAGGCTTCCCACTTATAATATAATAATATAATATGATTTTTATTATTATTATTATTATGTATTTATATTTTTGTCCATAAATATATAAGAATGGTATTTAATAGAATATGATAGTATTTATTAATAATTAATGTGTATTTATATTTTTGTTCATCAATATTATGGCATTATAAGGATATTTTCGTAATTCAACTTTTGACTTGGAGACTTCCCACTTATAATATAATATGATGATTGTTGTATATCTTGGTATAAAAGTAGAAAAATCAGATTCATAATCCATTTGATCACAAGAATATATATTTTTTTGAAATAATTTTTACTTTATTTCAAAATCAGTAAAAGAACAATTCAGTGTATAAAGCATCTCAAATAATCGAAACCGATGCAGATATAAACTTTTTTAATCCAACTTGGAGTTGGATTTCATATTTGAAATGTGTTCTAAACCTATTTTCAGTTCCATCTATTAAATTTCAGGTGAAGTGTTCTATTCTCTCCTTTACCAGAAATATAACTAACCATAATTCTATCTTTTATTTCAATTGTATAAGTTTCAACTTAAGTTAAAAATTTAGAATTTATGGGTGAAGCCTACTTAGACAAAATTTTGATCATTCTACCTATTCTAAGACTAAGAGTTAACAAAAATTAATTGAGTAAACAGCTAGAAAATTAATGTTTATTTAAATAGTCAACAAAAATAACTTGAGTAATAGCCAAGAAATAAATGCCTATACTAAGACTAAAAGTTAATAAAAACTAATGGAGAAATCACTTAGAACATTACTGGTTACTTTTAGATAAAGAGTCGAGAAAAACTATTTGAGTAATCAATAATTTTAATGTTGAATTGTTTGCATTATAGTATTGCACTTTGATGTTGGATTAAAACGTCTCATTGTATGGTGGCTCAAGGAAGAATACTAGCTAAATCTCGAAATATTTTTTAGTTATAATGTTCATTTTAAGATTTTACTTTTGCTTCTATAACATTGTAATTTATAGGGAAAAGAAGTTTGTCTTCTTCTTTTTTTTACAAAAAAAAAAAAAAACAAAAGAATGAAAAAATGCGTACTTTTGATAGTAGATTTTTTTTTGAATTAAACTAATCACATATTTATATTAGTAAAAATAAAATTTTCCAATGCAATATCCAACTAATTATATTACAAACACATGGTTCATATCATATCAACTTGAATTAACCTTTATTAATATAAAAAAGAACACAAGTCTCTTGTTGAAAATTGGATTTAGACACTAGTTTTATTGAACAATCTTATTGTAGAAGCGCATCGTGTTGTTCAATTATGTCATGTTATTTTAAATAGTTACATATTTTAAGATTATTTCATCTCAATATATTTAAAATTGTTTAAAACTATTGAAATTGTCTGCATCTCGCACGGATATAAAATTTTAACTTTAATAATATTGTACTATAACTATCATAATATATAAAAAGAAATATCAGTTTTCCACGATTCTCGTAAATAGACCTCACAAATGACATACATTTTTTTTTTACTAAGATGTGGGGATGATATATTTTTCAATACTAGATATTCACCTGATTATATTTTTAGGCCGTATTTTCTAAGCAATAGTGAAGGTAATTTTAGAAATTTCAGTGCTACATAAATTGGGATAAAGGGAATAATATATATTATTTGAAAATTACGGTAAGAGTATTTTAAAATATATTAAAAATTTGATTAACTTTCAAAAATTCACATGTGCCACATAAATTGAGTCATGGATAATAACATATACTCACTATTTAAAAGTTACGTTAATTAAGAGTACAATAAGTTGCAATAATTAACAATTTAAAATATTTTAAAAAAAAACATACTAAAAATTTGGTTGAGTTCAAAATTTCACATGTGTTGCGTAAGTTGAGACAGAGTGAGTAACATATATTATTTGAAAATTATGTTAAAAGTACGATAAATCATAACTTAAAATATTTAAAAACATATTTTAAAAAAATAACTCTCAAAATTTCACATATGCCACATAAATTGGAACAGATGAAATAATATATATTATTTAAAAATTACGTTAATTAAGAACACTATAAGTTATAATAATTAACAATTTAAAATAATTAAAAAGATATACTAAAAGGTTTACTTTATATTATAAGAGTTAAACGTTGAGGAGCTTAGGCGTAGCCGGGGAATTAACCGATATAGATTGAAAATTGAAAATTGAAATTGACATTGTTGTGTGAAATAATTGATCTTCTTGCATTAGAAACCAAAAGACAAAGATAAGATGACTTTCTTTGAAATAAAAAATGTTTACTTATTATATTTCTGGCATATAGTGTTTTAAAAACTATATTAAGAAATTGGATTAGAGCTATTAAGGGTATAAAATTTATTCAATATTTAAAGAATATTTTATAATTTTGTCAATCAAATTTGATTCTAATAAATTTTTCCTCAAACCGTGAATACGCTGCAGAATAGAATATTTGGAATGGAAACTCATAAGATTTTTAAAAAAATAAAGTAAACACATTAAAACAAGAGAAAATAATAAAGAGAAGAAAGAACAGATAAATAAAGTAACCACATAACTTAACCATGGTTAACCATGAGTCGGTCGTGATTTAAAGCTAATTTTTTAATCCAACGGTGAGCCATCGATCACATTCTCAATTCGACGCCGCTTGGAACTCCACACCATTAGCTTTTGCTGC
Source organism: Solanum etuberosum (assembly GCA_029582245.1). Classification (NCBI taxonomy): domain Eukaryota; kingdom Viridiplantae; phylum Streptophyta; class Magnoliopsida; order Solanales; family Solanaceae; genus Solanum; species Solanum etuberosum. Next base: position 90,162 of record JAJONR010002980.1, on the reverse strand, counting down.
TCCTTAGCTCACAAACAAATTGGGGATTAGGGTTTTCTCTCTTCGTGTATTCATCGATTTGATCGATGGAAATGGATTACGTAACGGAGTATCCACATTCCTACATGGATCGTCGTCCTAAGAAACGTCCAAGATTAGATTGGGATCCTTCACATACTCCCAAGGTACACCTTTTTTTTCTTTACTTTTTTCTTATTTTTGTTGTTATTGATTTTAACCTTTTCTTCGTTCGGAGAATAAAACATATGTAGCTCAATTTTTGAGGATTTTGATTGGAATTGAAGTCATGGTTCAATGAATGTTTTGGTCTCATTGTTTCTTTTCTGTTTTTTGATGAGATGTTGTTGGGAAAAATGAGAAAAATTTGGTGGAATTTTGAGTGTTTTGATTACATTTGACAATGAAAGTTCTGGTGTTATTGAATTTTTTGTTTTGTGAGAAGTTCGAAAAATGACATAAAAAGTGATAGTTCGATATTGAGTATTTTGATTTCAATTGAAGTTCTTGTCCCATGAATGTTTTGCGAGCTAAGTTATGATGAATTAAGATAGGATATTGGAGGATAAGTTGATGTTTAAATTATTGACTAGAAATTTGTAATATAAAATGGATAGTAGTAAAATTTTGTTTATTTGATTTGGATCTGATATTTTACTCCATTTGGGGACTTTTACTTTGAGGTGAAAGAAAAACATAGAAGTTTTTTTCACTGAAATCTGTAAATTTTTTAATAAAAATATAGCTTTTTCTAGAGGTTCTTTTGAGTGTCATTGGCATTTGAATTAGCATTATTTAAAGATGAATTGAATCATAATGAAAAAGGTACAAACCGATCCGAGTAGAATAGGAAGATTTATGTGATATAAACTGAAAGGTGTAGTAGTATTTGATATTGGTGAGAATATTTGTTGCTGGACAAAGTTTTATAAAAAGAAAATCATGTCAATAATTTTGTAGTGATTCAATAGTTACGTCCAGCTTAGTAAGTTTGTTGAGTTGGAAATTGTGTAAAAATATTCATCTTGGTTGTTACTCTTTCAAAATTCAGTTTAGTGTTAAATATAGGGTAGGTTTTATGTTATAACTTTTTCAGAAGAATATGAACGAATGGTTGTCTGTAGGCTCAGTCAGGAATTTATTATGGGCAAGAGGTTGGCAATTCATCGAGCTATGTGCATTCAAGATTACTACCCGATCATGATAATTTATATGTAAAAGGACTGGCTCAAAAAGGCTCTCCTCCACGGCGAGAAGATGACAAAGATGGACATTACATGTTTGAGCTTGGAGAGAATTTAACAACTCGCTGTAATTACTTTTTTTCATCGCCATGTTATATATGTGTTAGGCTCTGCTTAATCAAAGTAAATGTTAGGTTCTTTCTGGTTGCTCTTATATTCCAGTTCTTTCTGGAATTATGTGTTAGATTCTTGCTGAAGTCCATCATATTGTCCATAAGAAATTATGTAATTATGGTTTTCTAGTTAGCAAATAGAAACCGCAAAATGCGTAGAAAATAAGTTTTTCTTCCTGATCATTATGCGTAAAGTATATGGAAGTATCCCCTTTTTTATGCAAGATATATCTTAACTAATTGAAGAAAGTGATTAAAAAAACAATAGGTGAGGATTACTTCTTCTCAACAATCCATTTCTCTGCCCAGGCATAATAAATGACCATCATGGAAGTGTAAGAAATGAGGTTGCTCATTGTTTTATAGATGTATTTGCTTGCATAAACATCAGGAGTCGACCTTCCTTCCCATCCTAGTGTGGGCCAAATCAAGGAGTAACATATCTCTTCTCCCTGGCAGAATGCTGGAAGCTTTTTGAAATGTCAAAATTTATTTCTCATCATGTCTATGTTTGACTGCATATCCTCAACACCTTTAGTTTAGTTGCATTCATTTATAAGTCTGTTCCCTCCATAATGTTCTCACACAATTTCATTCCTGTAATTGCAGATAAAATTCTCAAAAAGATCGGTGAAGGTCAGCCTATATTTTCTTTTCCTGATTTATTATTTAAAATATCACTTTTGTTTGGCGATGGATCTTTTTCTTCAATGTTTTATTATTCACCAGGTACCTTTGGTCAAGTTCTAGAATGCTGGGACAGAGAGCAGAAGGAATTTGTTGCCATTAAAATTATCCGAAGTATAAAGAAGTATCGTGAAGCAGCAATGGTAGAAATTGACGTGCTTCAGCTGCTAGGAAGATATGATAGGGGTGGAAGCCGGTATGTCTTGTCTATGTTGAATATACTAGCTCTTCATATAAATGCAAGTTTGTGTGTGATGGTTAAATAAATTCCTTCTTTGCAGTTGTGTACAATTACGGAACTGGTTTGATTATCGTAACCATATTTGCTTAGTAAGTACATTACTGATTTGTAGTAACCTGATATCCCCAACTTTGCGAATTCCATGGGGACTTAAGACTTGCAATGAATTTAATGGTCTTAACAGGTATTTGAGAAGCTTGGACCAAGTTTATTCGATTTTCTACGGAAAAACAGTTATCGCGCATTTCCAGTTGATCTAGTTCGTGAAATTGGGAGGCAATTGTTGGAATGTGTAGCATGTGTGTGGTCTATACTTCTTCATTTCACTTTTCTAGTATGAGATACTTGGGCAACTTTTTGTTCTCTTGCTCTCAAAGAGTTAACCTACTGCATTTTACTTTTGCTATTTTGTTAGTTAAGTTACTGCCTTTATATTGCCACCACTGTTTCGAAGACACTTCTTCATGGACTGTGAATGCTTATTGTGTCCTTTGTTTGCAGTCATGCATGATATGCGTCTCATCCATACAGACCTTAAGCCCGAGAATATACTCTTTGTTTCTGCAGACTACATAAAAGTGCCCGACTACAAGGTATGTTAGGTTCTGTTTTTCAAGCTCTTAAGATTGTGTTATACTCTTTTAACAACTAGAATTAACTAGCCCTCTGGAGATCATGCCACATCATTTATATCTCTGTCTGCGTATGTTCCTTTACTTGCTTTTGCAGGGTACACCATGGTCACACAGAGACAGATCATTTTATAAAAGGTTACCAAAGTCAAGTGCTATCAAAGTAATAGACTTTGGTAGCACTGCTTACGAACGACCAGATCACAACTATATTGTGTCCACACGACATTACCGTGCACCTGAAGTTATTCTTGGTGGGTTTAGATTTTCTTCCCCTCAGCGAATTCTCACTAATTTTAGCATTGATCTCTAACTTGATTACTGGGCTTTATGTTTGTTTCAGGCCTTGGATGGAGCTACCCGTGTGATTTATGGAGCGTGGGCTGCATCTTGGTAGAACTATGCTCGGTATTTGCTAGCATCTGATCTTATCATTAATCTGTTTTTTGAAGTCAGATGTTTATATGTTGATGGAAAATGCACTAGATACTAGGTATTCATGTGGGGTGGTTTTGCAGGGTGAAGCTTTATTCCAGACACACGAAAATTTAGAGCACCTGGCCATGATGGAAAGAGTATTGGGTCCATTACCATCACAGATGTTAAATAAAGTGGAGTGAGTGTCGTTTTATTATGTTCATGTCATCCGTTATTATCAGCAATCAACTGATTCCTTTTTTATTTGGATAGTCGACATGCAGAGAAATATGTAAGGAGGGGTAGATTAGACTGGCCTGAAGGTGCCACTTCCCGAGAGAGCATAAAGTCTGTGATAAAGTTGCCTCGTCTCCAGGTAGATCAACAATTGGTGTTCTCCTTTTCCACTTGTTTTTTATTCACCAGAATCTTACATACACTCACTGGGCTTTGCTGCAGAATTTAGTGATGCAGCATGTTGATCATTCAGCTGGTGATCTTATAGACCTTTTGCAAGGTCTCCTTAGATTTGACCCGTCTATCAGAATGACGGCTCGTGATTCCCTAAGGCATCCCTTTTTCACTAGGGACCAATTCCGGAGGTTATAAGAGGATGCATTTTTGTTTGTCATCACTCCTGCATCAGTTGTTCATACCTGTATTGTAATCTCAAGGTATCAAATTATTTGGAATTTCTATGAGAAGAGAATATAGTTAGTGAAGTTACGTGCCTCGTATGAGGGAGAACTTGTATGTATTATGCTTGAGAGAATGTCCACTTTCACCATCTCTCAAGAAATTCCATTGTTGTGGCAGTCCCAATTTTTGTTCAGAACCTTAGCCTTTTTGCAATAAGATAATTACATGATCTGTCTATTTACGCCTCGATAGTAAAACATTACATTGCATTTGAACTTGTCTTGCAACCTCTAGTTCGCATCTCTATGTAACCTAAATGATTCCATGATTATGCAGGTGTTGAAAAATCCATGTATTAGTGTTTTTGTTATATGAATGCTGTGTTCTAGCTTGAACATTCGGCAAATAAGCTGTCACTTCAGGGCTCAGTGCCCTTCCCATTCTATATAGTTGAGGAATAAAATAAAAGCAATATAAAGCTCCTCCAATATATAGAGGTGTTGTGGGTAAAATTGATTCAATAACCCCTTAATAGTATTGACAAAACAGAGAAATACAAAGAATGGTAAGAGGTAATATAGCCCCAAATTATATATTTTGACAGAAAATAGAACAGAGAACCAAAACATGAGTGGAAGAGCCAGACAGCACAAGTAACTGAAGCCATTTCTTGAAGTCAAAATAATAAGCTCTGTTGACTGTTAGCGCTTTGTTGTGCACTTTCTGCCAATCAAGACACCAGTTGGAGGGCTGGTAACCACAATAGTGCACTGGGTATACAACCAGTAGGAGTATTGAAGGAAACTCCCTAAGTTAGACCTTGCTCTAAACAATCCCTTCACTTCAAACTTCACTCTTCCATTATCCACTTCCTTCTTCAGCTGTTGGCTTTGTTCCAAAGGAAGTCTCACTTGGCTGCTCACCAAGTGTACATCTTGAAACCTCGACTCATGGCTCATTGTCGAGAAAGGGTCCATGTAACTGGAAGCCAATAGGTGTCCACCATGATAAAGATCAAGAATGGCGTAATGGAAATCCACCCTCCCTTTCTTGTTTGGATTTGTGAAGTTTGCAAGTATAGTAAGGTCAGCATTAAGGAGGTATCCCATGTCAAGATAGGCTGCGTTGAGTGTGGCACTAGTTATGTCAAACTTTGGATTTCTTGGGCGAAATACAAGATAGATGATGAGGATTGCTAGGCCAGCCACTATTACCATGACCCAGAAAAGTGCACAAAAACCTGCAACTAGCCATGCAAATGGCCTAGTTTTACGCCTAGTGGGTACTCGCACTAGACCTGAACAAAGTGGTCAAAAGTGTGAAGCTCAAAAAAGCATCAAAGTTTGTTGGTAATTACAAATAATAATTATTTGTTCAAGAGAGTAGAAAACTGAAATGAACCATAAACATATTTACGCAGTTAAAATCATGTCAATAAGCTCAAAATGTAGTGTTAGGTTTTTATATGTGGCTGCCATCCTATACTAGATCCCTAATTTCTTGTTCTTAATTGATAAGAGTTCAGTCATGACATTTTCTTTGCCAACAATTGATGTATCACTTTGTTAACCAGATTTAGCGTCTAGTACTAGTGTTGTTAAAGACTCAGCTCATCAGTGATGATGCATCTTAGTACCTTGATGCTATGCTAAAGCAGGAATTAGGCAAAGTGAAGCACACTATTTGGCTTCACTGAGCTTCAGGGTTTAAGTGAGCCTCTTGACAACATTTGGACTCACCTGAAGAATGACGATGATGTTGGCTATGTGGTCGAGATCCTGAATGTGGCTGCTGATGTCGTGGTGGTGGTACTGGTGTTGGTAAGTGAGAGTTATGACCAGTATTTGGTTGTGGTCCTGAATGCAGTTGTGGCTGGGGATGTCTTGTTGACACTGGCATTGTTGGACTTGGAAAATAAGAATCTCCAGGAGAATGTGGTTCATGTGGTGTTTGATTTTTTGCATTAGAAGGTGGAAATTGAGAAGAGAGAGGAGGATGTTGTGGTTCATGTTGTTCAAGTGGAGGAACATGTGGTGGAAGAAAATAGGGGTTGGTTTCGCGTTGGCGGGACATTATGATCAGAATTTGGATATGGAAGACAAGATGAAAGTTTGAAAACAAAGACAGAATTATTGTTGTTGTGAAGAAGATGGCTTCATGAGGACTTGGAGTAGGAAGTTGGATTGATGAAAAGGCAAAGAATAAGAATTAAGTGAAGCAAAGAAGGCAAGTAATCTTAATTTGATGCCTCCTCTTTTTATATCTTACTGCTACCACTTAACTTTTTGACACCCAAAAATAATGTCCAGATTTTAATATGTATTCTAACCTTCTTTTAATTAGGGTCTTAGTTGTTAATTTTCACTGAAGTTTATGCATTGATATTGCAAAAGATATTAAATGATCAGGTTATTAAAAGGCAGTTATTGACTGAATTTTATATAATTTGCACATAATGGCTATAATTTAAATAACTGTTCTAAAAGTGGCTAACAGGTGCCACTTACACCAGCAATATAGCGATGATACAGCTCTACATCAATGGGCTTTTATATGGGCCTTTGTCGATCGTGGGCCTCCTAAGTTCTATGTGTTTGTTTGGTAAATTGTATAAAGTACCAAAAAACCCAATAAGTTGGGCGTTAATTACATCCTATTTCGAAAGTTTTTTAAATTACAATAACTCTTTATTTTTCAGAACTCGCTGATATATTGCTCCTTCACCTGATACATAGCAAACAATACATAACTATAAATCAGATTCATATTGAGGTTTGAAATCATTAGTGTTATGTATCAACAATAACATTTGTACCCGATACATTGTACATAAACAAAGTTATAATGTATTTGATAGAGGTGAAGTGATGTATCCGGATGTTAAGAGAGAGAGAAGAAAAAAGGACATTTTTGTAATTAATTCAAATGGTAAGGATTTTTTTAGAGATTATGTTATCTTACATGTGTATGTAATTTTCCCTTCTTTTTTTTTTTTCTAGGAAATTGCGCCTAGTGTCTCCCAAAGTGTTCGGATCCTCCGTTTGATAAAAAAAATATTACATTAGCGGTTCTCTTTCCCCCAAATCAATGAAGAAGGGAAACGTAAGTTAATTCTCATACATCCATGTCCGTTGTGGTGTCTAATATGTGCAAATATATCAAAATTGGAGTGTCAAATAGGTATAAAATTAGGTTTAGGTGCATAAGTGAATTTTGTTGACAACTTTAAAGGGTCGATCCATACAAAACTGCTATTTTCTTTTCTTCTTTTTATTATTTTTCACATCACGGAAAGTAGCATGTTTCTTTAAAATAAAAATAAATATGTTTTTTTGAAAGGTAGTCACATGCATTATTAAGTTAAATAAACAATTATTAATAACTCACCGCATATGACTAACTATTTTAGATTTGGTTTGTGTATGGAAATTTGAACTATTTTCCTCACAAACATTACGTACTTTTTCACGTAAATTGCCTGTCTCTATAGTTGTTAACTTAAAAGTTGTGCAAAATCTTCCTTTTGGCTAAGAAGATTTTGTCCACATCATGGTAACGTTTTACACACTTTTAGTTTGAAGATAAATTTTGAAATTCACAAAGTTAATAGGAGAAGAAGATCCAACTATAATGGTAGTAATTAACTAGTGATTAATAGTATGTTTGGTATAAAAGAAAATATTTTTTTATTTTATTTTTTTCTATGTTTATTTAATCAAAATATGTTTTTTTTTTTAAAGAAATAAGTTATCTAATGATCAGGAAAAGTTAGAATTCATTGAAGAAAGATGTAAGTAACAAGACTGAAAATATAGATGAAAATTTGTCTCACAATTTGTATTGACCATAACGCTATATATATCTCAATATGTCATGTGTATATCTTGTATATATCCTATGTATGTCAAATGTATCACTATTATATATACGACCTACGTGCAATATACAAATGACATATGTGGGACTATACTATATATTGTGTTCTTGTTCAACCTTAAAATTTCAAATTCAAAACCTAATCAAATCTTTCTAAACATTGAGATATAAGCACCTTAAGATATTTTCAAGCTTTTGAAACTACACCTAGTTGAAAATGATTTCGATTTTGTGAAAATGATTTCAGCTTCATCAATGGTTGCATTTTTACGAACCTAAATTTGAGCTTCATCAATGGGTGCTAACAAGACCGTCTTAACCACAAGGCCACTAAAGCCATCGCTTGGGGCTCCATATTTTTTGGGGCCTCCATTTTTTTAAAAAGTACTTATACATATTATTAAAAAATTAGATTAATATTTTGAAAAAAAACGTGCAAAAGGTTTTATAGTTTTTCTTGAAAAATTGTTATTGTTAATATTCTTAAGTATATGTAAATTGTTTTAATTATTATTAAAATTTATTCAATTTTAATATCTCAACTAGAAAACATAATTCTGATTTTTCAAAAAGAGAGGAAGCTTGAAGAATTAAATAAATCTTAAAAAAGAGCCCTAGATAGATTTTTAACAAATAATAAATATTGGAGGATGTTCTTCAAATGAACTAGTCACCAATAGAATTGAGTTAGATGATAATAATATCCAAGAATAAAATCTAGAAGAAGTCTGTGAAAATGTGACATTGTTCCCGATATCAAGAACTCCTAAATAATTTAAATAGTTGCAACCCTAAAAATATATATGATCCAAGTCAATGGAATAATGTAGATACAAAATTGAGAGATCTATTAGTAGAAAAGGGACCATTTAGAATGACTGATATAAATTTTCCACAAGATAAATACGTACGACATTTTTCTACAACAAGCTATATTCAAAAATTGGTAAACGGAGAAAAGCATGAAAGAAAATGATTAATCTACTCTAAAGATTTGGATATTTTTTTTAATTTTTGTTGTAAATTATTTAGCACAACTTCTATTATTTGTAATAGTAAACTAGCTAGTGAAGGTAGTAATGAGTGGAGAAATCTTAGTGTTAAGCTCAAAGTCCATGAAGTAAAGAATGAACATATTATTAATAATATGAGCTCGTGTATTGATTTAGAAATGAGATTGCATTAAAAAATAATTGATAAAGTTGTGCAGGAACAAATTGATAGAGATAAAGTGCAATGGGAAAATGTATTGTCAAGAATTATTGACGTGATCAAAACTCTTTGGCAAAATAATTTAACATTTAGGGGAACAAATGAAAAGATCTATCAAGAAAGTAACGGTAATTTTTAAAGCCTAATAGAAATGATTAATAAATTTGATCCAGCTATGCAAGAACATGTTTGAAGAATAAGCATGACGAAATTCATAGTCATTACCTTGGACATAATATACAAAGTGAATTATTAAACTTATTGGCAAGTGAAGTCAAGAATAAAATTATTAAAGAGATTAAAGAAACAAAATTCTTTTCAAAATATTAGGGCCTCTCTTTAAGATTTAGCTTTAGGCCCCCGATCTTGTGGAGTCGGCCCTGGGTGCTAACTCTGGTTCTTCACGTGTAATTGAATATCTCTATATATAGTGATTCCTTCAATTAACTATCATATGCTTATTCGATTATAAATACGGGCAAAATATATATTTATGTAATATGTTCTTTTCATAATTTGAATTAGTCATGACCTTCTGATTACACAACGATGATAGTAAGGACTCTTACTATTGCATCATTAAGTTGAATATGCAATGCATGATGGATAGGTATATGATGTAACTTGAACAATATTTAATTTATATATTCCAAAAGACTAAATATTCTAAAACCTTTTGTTTTGTGCAAGGTAGAATATAAACCAAAGTTGAAGTTTCCTTTGGCCACTTTCCTTGACTGGAAAATGCATGCAATAACAATAATAATAATAATCCAAATGGGAAACTACCATATATATTCCAAAGAAATGACAATCACTCACATCACTAAACTTATAGTGCATTGCGCATATTCGTTTTTATACCAATTCTTCACACATCACAATCCTTATGTATTAAAAAAGACAAATAATCATCTCCCACTATATATCACTAATACACTAATCACTATTTTTTCTGTCCTAATTTATATGAGAAATTAAAAATTGAATTTACTTGCGATAAACGAAAAATCCAAACAAATTATATTGTTCTAGTTGTTTAAGTAGCTAAAACTATTGATGTGGGGTGTCCTTTGAACTGTTCAAACATCAGCAAGTGTCAACTTGTGTGCATTAATTTCAATTTTGTAATGTCAATTAACATATTTTTATGAGTAAAATTTGCTCATCTTATATTAAAAAACCCAACTGCTCTTTTTTTTTCTTGTTTCTTAGAGATGGATTATAATAAGGGAGTTATCTAAGAATTGAGTGTCAAATACTTTTTTTTCCTATTTACATGTCGTTTTTATTAAAAATAGATGTTCATTAATTTTTATCATTTCACAAAACCAATAAATAAATAACAATATTATTCATATTTTACCCTTGAGAGTTATTAGTCTTGAAAATATAAATTTGACTCATGGTCAATTTAATTAATCAAAGTAAATTAATATATGTTCATTTATTGAAAGTTTGACTTTAAGAAATCACTAAATAAAAATACAATGGTAAATTTATGTAATTTCTTAAGAAACGTGAAATCTAAAATAATGATATATAAATAGAAACGGAGGAAGTAAAAACAAAATCAATTGCCAGTTGGAGTCCACAGTCCAGAGTCTACTAGCAGTATAGGTTAGAACGTTGAACGTTGCTACTTGCCAATCAATTTATTTGACTATGATAGCAACTACTCCTATTTTTTTTTAAAAACTTCAATAAATCCAAATATTTAGTACTACTATGATATAAAATAAACAATAATAATGCAAAATAATAATTAAATTTTAATATGAGAAAATTATTTTTAAAATAATGATAGCTAGTACTACCTCCGTCCACTTTTAATTGTCATAGTTTCTTTTTTTAGAATCAAACTATAAAAAAATTGATTTACATTTTACGATTATTTTTTCATCGTAATGATATGCAGAAACTTACGATTTATAGTACTTTCGTATAGTTTTTGAATATCTGAATTTTTTATTTAAATATCGAATTAATATAATCTAATTTAACTTTGAAAATTAATCAAATTGACTTGCGAAAAGCGTAACATGACAAATAAAAGTAGACGGAGAAAATACTTAGTAACTTCTTCTTTTTCTTGTCTATATTCTTTTCTTTCTTCATTTTGTCTTGTGGTTGTCTTTCTTATTCTTCTTTTTTCATGAATTGCAATCCCTTTTTAATGAAATAGTTCTTAGACAAAAACTACTAACGCCTAGCATAAAATACCAACACTTCAATTAATATAAATAGAATTAGTGTCTCGTGAGGAGATTGATGGAGCAGTATAGGGAAGAAAAAAGGACTTATATATGCTGCTTATTGATTTAAGAAAAATATACAAAGTACAAAGTTCTTATGGAGGTTTATAAAGATATTTGGAGGCTAGAGATGTACATGTAGCTTACATTAGGACGATTAAAGACATGTACGAGAGAGTTAAAACTTGAGTGGGTGTAATGGGAGGAAACTCAAAGCACTTTTTTGTCGAGATGAGGTTGCACCATGAATTAACTCTTAGTTCATTATCTTTCATGAGGTATATCCAAGGAGAGGTGTGTTATGGTGTATGCTATTAGCATATGACATAGTATTGAGACGAGACAAGCGACAGAGTTAATAATAGGGTGGGGATTGAAGACAACCCTTGGAGTCTAAAGGATTCGGGTTGAGTGGGACCTAAACAAAATACTTGGAGTGTAAGTTCAATAACGTTACTCATGTGGAAGATGAGGGAGTGAGAATTGATAATCAAGTCATCTCCAAGAACGAAAGTTTTAAGTATATTGAATCTATAATTCATTGAAAAGGGGAGATTGACAATAATGTTACATATCATATATATTAGCTTGTGGTGGATGAAGTCAAATTTGGTGTCTTGTGTGATAATGTATCACCTACACATGGTAAGATTTATAAAGTGATTGTTAGACCAATCATGTTATGGGGCGGAGTGTTGGCTGGTCAAGAATTGACACATCTATCCAGAAGATGAAAGTAACGAAAATGAGGATGTTTGAGATGGATATGTGGACATGCTAAGAAAGATGGGATTAACAACGAATATATTCGGCATAAAATGGAAGTAGCCTTTGTGGTGGATAAAATGAGAGACGAGATTAAGATGGTTAGGGGATGTAAAGAGAAAATGCATAGATGCCACAAATGAGGAAGTGTAAGAGGTTGACTATAATAGGTATGAAGAGACGTAGAGGTAGACCAAAGAAATATTGGAGAGAGGTGATTAAATAGGATATGACACACATTTAGCTTACTGAGGACATGACCCTAAATAGGTAGGTATAGAGCATGAAGATTAGGTAGAAGGTTAGTAGGTATTTGAATGTTGTCTAATTTTCCCTACTACTATTTAATTCTTTGATTTTATTACTTGTTGTTTCATTTACTTCAGTTACATCTTGTTTGTATAATTATTGTATTGTTTTTCATACTTGAGTTCAATATGTTTTACTTTAGTCGATGAGTTATCGAAAACATCTCTTCCTTTACAAAGTAAGAATAAGATTGCATACACACCACTCTCCTCGAACCTCACGTAATTAAAGTGAAAAATCAAATCACTTAATATATTCAAATAGCAAAAGTTTATATTCAAAAATCAAAACACATATATTAATGAATTATTATTTTTGTGCAAGTATCAAACACGATTTATTTATTTTTACCTTTATCGTTTTTGTCTACTAAGGAATATGATATTAGCTAACATTATCATGATATAAAATTTGATATATCTTAACCTTTATTTAAGTTATATTCTGAAAGAGATAAATCATGCATTATTAATATATCATGATGTATCGTTTTTATACCTAATAGCATGGAATAATTTATTTATTTATTGGTTTTTTAGCCGGTGTTTGGTACTTGTATTGAAGTTCGATTATAGTTGAATTTGCACCAACGTTTCCTATCGAAGCAAGGTCATCTTAACCCCTAGGCCACTAAAGTCATCGCTTGAAGCCCCATATTTTTGGGGCCCCTCATTTTACAAACAATTACTTATATATATTTATTTTTAAAAAAAAATTATATGTACTATGAGTGCTATGATTTCTACTAAGAAAATTGCATATGTGATGAATATAAACCTGAATTTCGTAAGAAACAATTTGATGAAAATATGGATAATGAAATCACAAAGTCCTTTGAAGAATCTTTTAGAGTTGATTACTTTATACATGACTTCAAAATAGATTTGAACCAATCGAAGCATATGGAAATATCTTTGATTTCTTATTTAGTGGCAAAATATTGAGATCACTAGAGGATGAGAATTTAAAAAAATATTGTCTTAACCTTAATCTTTCTTTAACACATATATAATAGTTATTCTGATAGTTATGAAAATATTTTTTGAATTAAAAGTGTTAAGAGAAATAATACAAGTAGAAGATAATGATCTAATGAAAATACTCAATTAAATAAAAAGACTTGATTTTTTTTTTCAAATACACATTGCTTATCGAATAATGTTAACAGTTCCTGTAACCGTTGCCTCAGCCGAAAAAAATATTTTCGAAATAAAAATTGATTAAATCTTCTTTAAGATCAACAATGTCTCAAGAGAGATTGAATGAATTAGCTATATTATCATTTGAAAAGGAATTATTAAAACAAATTGATTATAAAACAGTATTTAATGACTTCACATCTAAAATAGCTAGAAAAGTAGATTTTAAATAAAAGTATATATGATGAAAAAAATGAAATATTAGGATCCCTCTCTTAAATTTTGCTTTAGGCCCCTAATATTATTGAGTCAGTCCTATACTAAATATTTTTTTATGTCTAAAATTCAAATCAAAGACCACTAATTAAGAGAGAAGCAACCTTCAACCATTACATTACATTACATTACATCTTCTGATGGTTAATGAAATAACAATAAGTAAATTAAACACCAAAAAATAATAATTTATCCCGTGCCTTTGTATCAAATACATCATGAATACCCTCTCAATTTTATAAAATTAATAAAATTATACTCCATCTGTCTCAATTTATATGACATATTTCGAATTTCGAGATTCAAACAAGTCTATCTTTGACCGTAAATTTTTCCTATATCTTTTAAATATTTTGAATTATCAATTATTGAGACTTATAATACTTTTTATGTAGTTTACAAATATATAAATTTCATTTTAAAAAATTTGAAGATTTCATGAGCAAATTCTCGATCAAACTTAAACTGTTTGACTCTCGAAAAGCGAAATGTGTCACATAAATTGCGACAAAGGGAGTATTTTATATCACATCATATTTATGCCATTTAAGTATAATGAATCAAATATCCAAACAAAAATATTTTTTATATTATAATTCTTTCATTATCAATTCCTCTATTAATAGTCCCAATATTATAGTCCCTTCATAACTTGTTTTTTAAACCACGACTAACGTTATTATTGAAAGAAAAACTAATAGTTTGTTTGGCTAAAAAAGTACTTTTGATAAAAAAAATACATTTTATATTTAGCTAATTAATTGAAAAAACATAATTGAATAATAATTTGTATTTGATCAAATTTTTAAAAAGTGAGTTTAAGTATATATATTTTAAAGTATTTTTCCAGAAAAAATAAATGCTAGTTTCTTCTTTCCAAAATCAACTTTTGCTTTTACTCAAAAACACTAATTTTTCTTCTAAAAGTTCAGTCAAACAACTCAATTTTAAAAAAGTAATATAAATTTTTAAAAGGAAAAAGAATTAAATATACCTTTAAACAATTCAAAATGGGATAGTTTCACCCTCCATTTTTTGCTAAAAAATACACTCTAACTAGTAAAATAGATCAAAAGTATCATTTTTTTTCTAACCATTACTCCAAATTAAGAATAATCATTTTTGCACTTAAACTAAACAAAATATTTGCCCTCCATCTAAGGTACAAGACAAATGCTCTTAATTGTGCAGATTTGAACAAAAATTTATATTGGAGATATTATGACAGTAGTTTGACTATTTCAAATGACAATTAATAACTCTCTAACCCACCCCCACCCCCAACCAAAAATGTAAAAGAAGAATATTGACCCATTTTTTCTTGTTTGAAACAATTATTAGAAGAAAAAAAAAGTATTTTAAATTATTTCGATAGTTAGAGCCTTAGAGGGTATTTTGAGATAAAAAAATATTATCATAAAAGTATTTTCTTAAAACTAAAAATATCATGAGATATAACATTGATCCATTTTAAATACTCCATTTTTACTCGTCCACTATATTAAAAATAGATATTCAATTATACTTGTTCAATTTGAAAAATCAAGAGATAATTTACCGACTTATGTTTATTTTGTTCTTATTATTAAATACTAGAGTATTTAATATCTAAGCATTAAATTTTATATATTCAAAAGATAGTATAGTAATATTACTTTTATTATTCTTATTAAACGAAATTTCCAGGAAAAATCATGAAATGATGATGTGGCAGTTTGACCAATTCTATTTTGAGTTTATAAACTGCCACCCTGTCATTTTCACTTTTTGTTTGGCTTACCTGCGACTCCGACTCTCAATTCTCTCATCTTTCTTCTTCTTCTTTCTCTCTCTATATTCATTGATCAAAACAAGCTTTGAATTGGTAATTTCTACATTTATTTTCATCACTTTTTTCTCTTTTCTTTTTCATAATCAATCATTTTATTTTTTATAAATTTTTTGCAGTAATTTTGTGGATTTTATTTTTCAAGAATCAAATGTCTGCCTTTCCAGTGAGTTTCTTATGACTACTGTTTTTTATTTTTCTATTAATTAGTAATATTTTATGTAATTCAATAGCTTGAATATTTGAATGGAGTTTTTTATTTTATTTTACGTTGAATTTCTGTCCCCCTCCATAATAGCCGTTGTTTCAGGACGTTTACCAAGTCTTCTTTGTGTTTGATTTGTTCTTAAACGTGTTGAAATTAGACAAGTGTGTTCAAGGGTTTTAGGTGAGGAAATGTCATAAAGTTTGAATCTTTGAGTTGTTTGATTCAACTTTGAACAGCTACAAAGGGAAATTTCATTTCAATTCTAGATAAAAAGATTATTTTTTTAACCTCAAAGTTCACTTTTGGTCATTTCTTTGTTTCAACTTTGAGTAGACACCAAAAGAGACATTTTTGAGGTTGTTGTTACTTTTTCTTGAATGATTCTTATGTGGGTTTCTTGAATTCCAGATAAAAATTTGATCTTTTTCACCTCAAAGTTCACTTTTGGTTCTTTCTTGTTTCAACTTTGAGTGGACACCAAAAGAGGCATTTTTAAGGTTCTTGTTACTTTTCCTAGAATGATTCTCATGTGGGTTTCTTGAATTCTAGATAAAAATTTGATCTTTTTCACCTCAAGTTCAGTATTTGATGATTTCTTTGGGTTTCTTATAGGTATAGGTCATCTGGGTTGTCATTGAATTTGTTCAATTTCAGTTTAGACTTGGGTGTCTTGTCCCTATGGTCAGCATATCCCAAATTGAGCCTTTCTTGAACATACACACCCTATATGGCTGTGATTGGTTACTTTGAAGTTTAGAAATGTTGGAGGTAGATGAGAAGGATAGGGTACCAGCTGGTGGGAATCGGAAAACATATGCACGGTCTATTTCGTGGTCCGATAGGTCACCTACCAAGTCCAGTGCCAAACCACAATGGAACAGCAAAGCACGGGCTTGTTTGCCACCCCTTCAGCCTCTTTCCATTACTAGACCAACTGCTGAGGAGTGGCCTAGGGCTGGATCAGATGATCTTGGTGTATGGCCTAATCCCTCTACTCCTGGTGTAAGGCTTGGATCATTCAGCACCCATGAAGGTTCAGCTACTAAGCAGGCTCCGCGAGAATTTGAATTCAAGAAAGATAAGCTTGCTTTCTTCAATAAGGAATGTTCTAAGATTGTGGATCACATCTTTTTAGGAAGTGACACTGTGGCAAAGAATCGAGACATTCTCCGTGAGAACAGCATCACTCATGTCTTAAACTGTGTAGGGTTTAGTTGTCCTGAATACTTTAAGGATGATCTTGTATACAAGACACTTTGGCTGCAGGATAGCCCCACTGAGGACATCACAAGTATTCTTTATGATGTCTTTGATTATTTTGAAGATGTTCGTGAACAAGGTGGGAGAGTCTTTGTACACTGCTTCCAAGGGGTGTCCCGATCAGCCTCCTTGGTTATTGCATATCTTATGTGGAAAGAGGGGATGAGCTTTGAAGATGCATTCCAGCATGTCAAAGCTGCAAGAGGAGTGACAAACCCGAATATGGGTTTTGCTTGCCAACTGTTGCAGTGCCAGAAACGAGTGCATGCTCTACCTGTAAGTCCTACTTCTGTGCTAAGGATGTACAGGATGGCACCTCACTCCCCATATGATCCCCTTCATTTGGTGCCAAAGATGCTGAGTGAGCCAGGAGCTGAAGGACTCGATTCTCGTGGAGCCTTCCTTGTTCTTATTCCTTCTGTTATATACGTGTGGATAGGGAAGCATTGTACCTCGGTAATGTCAGATAATGCCAGGGCTGCAGCCTTTCAGGTAATCCGCTATGAAAGGGCCCAAGGTCCTGTTTTAATTATCAATGAAGGGAGAGAGCCTTCTGATTTTTGGAGTGCTCTTAGCCAGGAAAGCTTCTTTTCTGGTGGTTGTGGCAAAGAAAAGACCAAGGTGGAAGCCAGTTTATTAGCTGAAAATGAATTGATTACTGATAATATCAGCCAGTGTATTGGTCAAAAGAATGAATATGATCTTGATTTTGAAATTTTCTGCAAAGCACTCGCCGGTGGGGTTGTTCCACCTTTTCCATTGTCAGGTACTGAATCTGAGACATGTCTTCCTGCAAGACAGAATGGATGGAGTAGATTGAGACGGAAGTTTTCCAGTGGAATAATGAAAGAATTTATCACAGCTTCCAAGTTATACAGTCATACTGGCATAACAAGTCCTGTACTTGATAAGATGGACACAATTAAAGAACTCTCTCCTGCTTTGCCTTCATCACCTTCAAGTCCTCAGTGTGGATCACCAGATTCCTTCTCTTCTTATGCAACCAGCAGTCCAAGTTGGACAAAGGATCCTTGTAGAGATGTGGAAAACCCTGGTCTTGATGCAGAGCCTGTGCTATCGCCATCACCTTCATTTAGTTCACTTGATTCTCTCTCTTGTTTTCTTGTTAGTAAACCAAAGTCTAATACCACATCCCCCTCACTCTCACCTTCAACCTCAGATTACTCCAGTTCTTTCACCTTTTCTCCCTCATCTTCCAATTGGTCTGACTTGGCATACCTATCTGCACAGCCTTCACCTACAAGATTTGAACATGAGGATCCTAATTTTGTGAAGAATGATTTCTTCAAAGTAAGTTCATCTTTACTTTGTAAAGGATCACCCTTTCCAGCAGCAGAGGAAGCATTTCCAACCAGTCGTGCTCTTAGACGGGCAAACAGTTGTTTACAGTACAAAGAAACTTCCCCTTCACTAGCAGAGCGTAGAGGCAGTCATCCTCCTCCTATGATGATGTTACGTTCCAATGATGATTCCGCTCAAATTTCAGTGAAGTTGGTGAGAACATCATCATTTTCTCTTCCTAATTTTGAAGACGATACAATGAAGTGTGTCGAGTGTGACAGCCTTAATGATGGAGATTTTGTCGATACTAGTAAAGAGGAGCTAATGTTAGATGCTGAGAATTCGATTACTGACAATCAACTCCAAAATGGAGTTCAACCTGTAGATGATGTATCTGGCAGTTTCAATGACCATCCAATTGGCATTCCCATCCGAGTTGCAGAAACAACTGATTTAGGTCTTTACCAATGGCCTTCTATGCATAAATTAGGCTTGTCTTCTGTGGTTTTCGATTCAAGATCCGTTTATATCATAGTCATTCCTGACTTGAGTTCAGATGAAAATAGTTCCAGTAGTTTGTACATCTGGATTGGGCGTGATGTGCAATGGAAGGAAAGTTCAGATCAAATGATCAACAATGATTCCATGTGTGAAGATAATCATGTCCATTGGGAAAAAGTTGGACTCAGTTTTCTTATTCAGAAGGGCCTGGCCACTAGCTCTCTAGTTCAGGTACTTATTCTGCCTTTTTTTTAATTAAAAACGAAACAGAATTTGTAACGTGTGATCTTTCCTTATGTGATTGTTGTTATTTACTTGAATAGATGCAATCGGCCTATGTTAAAATTTATCAAGTGGACATTGATCTATTGTCATTTTTCACAAATGATTAATTAGAACTACTTGTTATTTGACTTGAATGCAGATAGTGAAAGAAGGTGAGGAACCTGAGCAGCTTCTTAAGCATCTGCCGTGTTTCTCATTTGACAAGGCATTAGATGTTGGGGTCAAGTAGGTTTTGATAAAAATGCCGCAGATACCATCTGAAGTATGCAAAATCCTTGCTTTAGTAAGGATCTTTGGTTAGTGAGCATCCCAAGCAGTAAAAGTCGAAGGTTTCTGCTTGTGTGATGTTGAATGATACAAGGAGAGGATTAGATTTCTCTCGTCGAAGGACATGTACAGGGAAGAAGTTGCTGTATAGGAGGAGTTGATAAGTATATATACTACTCTTGTTGAAAAATAAGTATACTGGTCCCTTTTCCCTGTCCATACCATCCAACTACATTCAGTAACAAAAGGTGTAATGTAATAGTCCCTGCATTGGGACATTTAGCATTTGTTACATACCCAAATTCTCTCAAGTGTTTTCTATCATAAATTGTTCAATGTAGATTGGGACTTGTTTGGCTCCACAGCTTCTTCATTCAATATTGGAATATGAACGTGCATGGATAGCAAAGATATCAACTGTTTTTTCCTTACAGAACTTTGGATAGACTTTAACTTTGGCAGGGGCAATATTTGGTTGAACGTGAAAAAATACGAATGTTTGAAGTTGAGGCTGAATATTATATCCACCAAAAAAAATGACTACAACACAATAGATGTTGGAAGAAATAAACTGAAGAAATAGATTTTGGTTACAAAACTATACTCTTGAAGAAATAGATTTTGGTTATTAGATTTACACTTTCATGTTTCTGCATAAAGTCTGGTACACTCGATTCTTCCCGGACTTCACTTGTGGAGTATAGTCTTGTAAACACTTACCATTTTCAAACTCCTCAAAATACACCGGTACTCTACTTATGAAATTACGCTGTCGTATGTTTCTTAGGATTTAAACAGAGTATACATGTGTAATGAAGAGGAAGTGGGGCTGATGAGTGAAGAAGATGAAGTACTATACTCTTGGAACATGCCTACACGATTAGGGGCTGTTTGGTTACGGTATAAGAGGGCATGTTATTCATGTATAAAACATTGTATTAGTTTTACTATGTTTGGTAAAGGTTTTTTATTAGGTTGAAAAGTCAACATGACTTATACTATGTTTGGTTGATAAATTCTAAATATTGTATAAAAGTTATTCATGTATTTATTTTATACGGTGTTTGGTTGCGTTTTTTGTAATCCTACATAATTAATACCTACATAACTTATGAGAGAATCTATGTATAAGTTAGGTGGAATAAGTTATGTAGGTATTAGTTATACATGTGTTAAAAAGATAAATTACACATTTATCCCTATTAATTTATTTTTAAATCTTTTTTTATTGAAAACTTTAAATAACTATTCTATTTTCTCAACTATTTTTGTTTCTTTTTTCTTTTTGTATACAAACGACTTTTTATTTGTTTTCATTTAAAATCAAAATATAATGTTTATTAATATTATGAATCGGAATGTATAATTTTGATAGTGCATATGCTAATTATATATACGCATTATATATTACTAAATGTGCCCACATATTTAATTGTCATGTATTAATTTTTTATTTAGAATGTGAACTTATATATAATTTATATACTTGGTATACTAAAAATGTACAAACAACACATGCAACATACTGATAGAAATTTACATTATATAAAATAGGATAGTATAATGTACTTGAAATATATTAATAGTATTTTATTTTTATAAGCTTTAAACATTAAGAAAAACAAAGAGAAAAAAAATACATAATTCTTACCTAACTAAACCCTGCATAACTAAACTCTGCATAACTAATATCTACATAACTAAATCCTACGGCCCCTTTTTTTTTTAAATTGAAGCATAAATAATTAATGTAATAAACACTGTATGTTTGGAAAAATAATTCAACTAAATAGTGAGGGCAAATTAGTCAAATGATTTTGTCTGCATTAGTATTGTAAATGAAGTTAAAGAATTGTTATAAAAACATCAAAACAGGGGAGGTAAGTGTAATATCGTATACCACAAGGAAGGTTAGTGAAACAAAGCGAAACCTAAGAGGTCTCCGGAATTATAACAGGATCCCAGAGTTTTACTGGAATGCAGATATATGGCTTTTCATATCCTTGAATTCCTTTACACTAATGCGCAACCCGAATTTAAGAAACAGTACATAAAGGGGTGCATCAGCAACTCCATTTTACACTGCAAACCTTCCCAGGTAATTTCATAATTGAGAAGTTAAAACATAGTTAATTCTCTTCGTTAGTGAGAATTTTGCAAAACTTAAGAGAATGAAGCAGGTTAATATACGATAATATGAACAAAATATGCAACTTCATCTCATATTTTCTTTTGGGATCTTAGGAAGGCCATTGTAGGGCCTAGCGCAGTGCCTCTCATGGGTCGATATGACCACGGGCTCTTTCCAGTATTTGCCTTATCCCAACTACTTTCCTGAGATAATTCTGCCTTCTTGTACTTTAGAGTATCACTGAATTGCTCCCACAGGTTTACTCCGCCATTTTCTGTAATTCAAATTGATCATTGGTGCATAGTCAGGATCTAGCTATGAAATTAGACACTATAATGGATTTCATAAATCACTACTCATCTCAGGAATCCATAAAAGATTAATTCACACCTGAAGGGGTAGATCGTGGTTGTTTTCCATTGCTTACTTCTCCAGCTCCTGCAATAGTAAAATGTAAGGTCACAAAAGAAAATGAAAAGGACCAAGATTTCATGTTTACATCTCCCAGCTTTAACAATCCCGTTCCTTAAGCATGCATGGGAAAACAATGAAAATTACCAGGAACTGGGGTTTCAGTTTTCTTTTTACTGCTTCCAAGCACTGGAGTGGACTCATTGGCAGCAGAACCTTCAATAACCCCACCAGGTTCTCCTGCTTGATCTGGAGTACTATTCATCAGACGAACTTCAAGAAGTGCTGAAAATTCTATCTGCAAAAAGGCGTGGTTTTGTATTGAGAAGAGTCATATGCATTAATTTAAACCTATGGACTCTGCATCCCAGAGGATGGCAACTTAAGTTCACTCGAAATATGCATAAATATAGATCACCACGCATAGGAGTGAGTCAATTTTACTGAAGTACCTCCAGAGATCCGTCTTCATTATAAATAGAGCTATCTGGTTGCTTTGAAGACTCATCCTCGGTACAAATGACTGGAAATTCAGCTACTGGCATCAGCAAAACTCTATTTGCTTCAGAATTATACGACGATATTTTCCCAACCTACAGCAGAAGGGAACATCAAATTCACAACCATGATGTACATCAATCAGAAGTACATGATATGATGGAGACAACTTATACCCGATAGGAGGAAACTTCAGGGGTCCAGGTTGATGATAACTCAAGCAGCCGGTATGCAATCACAAGACCTTCCTGCCAAATTAAAAAACAGTTTTTCTAAATACTAAAATTGTGGTCACCCAAATCAATACAAAAATTGTGGTCACCCAAATCAATACATCAACCACCCAATGTCCGGAGTTTTGGATAGTGTAGATTGTCAGCTGCTTTGTGTGCGTCTCATTAGTCTAAAGTTAACAGCAGATATCAGTGCAACAGATACTGAAGGCTACAGATGCATTAAAAAACAAGAACAAACCTTGGGCAGGCCAGAAAGAAAAGGAAGTGTATTGAAGTCAATTGATTCATGAAAATGAGGCTCCTTTTCACCATTCACCATCTCAGGATGTTTTTTGTTTGAATCTAGAGAATCATTCTTTTGGGAAAATGAAACATTCTCTTCGCCCCAGTACTGTCTATTACGATTCATTATCTCGGGATGTTCTTTGTTTGAACCGAGAGAATCATTCTTTTGGGAAAACAAGTTTTTCTCTTGGCTCCATTTCTGTCTCTCACGATTCATCATATCAGGATGTTCTTTGCTTGAACCTGGAGAATCATTCTTTTGGGAAAATGAAGCATTCTCTTGGCCCCATTTCTGTCTCTTACGATTCATTATCTCAGGATGTTCTTTGTTTGAACCAAGGGAATCATTCTTTTGGGAAAATGAGTCTTTCTCTTGGACCCATTTCTGTCTCTCACGATTCATCATATCAGGATATTCTTTGTTTGAACCTAGAGAATCAGTCTTTTGGGAAAATGAAACTTTCTCTTGGCCCCATTTCTGTCCCTTTTTCTTGCTCATCATACCATTCCACTTGAAACTTTCCTGCACTTAACTTGGAAATTCATTACGGAAGAAGAGAAAAGTTATCCCATTAAGAAACACATATATTTCATTTCACGAAACATGCCTACCACTAGTCATGTCTGACACACTGTAACCTATGTCATTATGCTAATCAAAGATGATGCAATTTCCAACAGAAAATGAGTCAAATAAATTTTACTAAGGAGACCAATTTTCTGGTTTTTGCACCATCACATCTAGAAGGAATACTTTTAACATTTTTGTATGATTTCAGTACAGAAACGAATTATCTAATCGAAGAAAAAAGGAAAAGGGGAGGACCAAGCATCCTACTGAAGATAATTAAATACCTATACAGCAAATAGTGGCGACTTTGTAGAGGACAAACATGTCTATGCAATGACAATTAGTGAAGCAATTCTAAAATATCCACCAACAGTGAAACACTATAGAAACATTGATAACGATTATAACAGATAAAACACAAATATTCAAATGGATGAAAATAGGGTTGCCAGATTATTTTCTTTTCTCCAATCTGTTAGTATAATACAACATATAGCATTTGTTATCCAACATCTGAGATATGGAAAAAACCAATAAGATTAATAGCATTATGCAAGCTTCTAGAAAATATATATGCATGACTTTGTTTTGTAGCACAATCTCATTTTCAGGCCATGCTCATCATGGAAAAATTGTGTGAATCCTCCCTTTTTCTCCCTCTTTATCTTTCACGTAACCTTCCACTAAGCCTTTAAGCAATACGAAGTTAAATTTTTAATTGCTCGACACATTGGGATTCTGCACAAGATATTCTTGAGAAATGGTATGCTCAAAAACTTGGATTTCAAGATTTAAAACTCTTCATTCAGAATAGAGATACAACATTCAAGAAGAAATCAAGAAAAAGAGCATCATAGAACAACTTGAGCAAAACGTACCACTTCTTCTTGACTCTGCTTCGAAACTTGTTCTGCAACATCCAGAAGATATATCCATATGTTAGATCTTTTCCATAAAATTAAAAAAGATACAAGACTGACACCATTGAATCAGAGTCGTTTTTTATAGAGGAAAAAAAGAGAATCAGATTCATTTTCTAGAGCAGGCAAGGAATAATACACAATTGTAAAACCCATCACCTGCAAAAAAGAGGAGAGGCAAAAGGAACACAAGCGAACAAGGAAAACCAATAACTGATAAGCAACTACAAGTTATATTAAACCAAGTCCCACTGCACCAGTCATATGCGGCACCGAATCTGAGCATCTTATACCTATTCCCTTGGCACGGACAGAACAAAGATTAATGCCAATGACAAGCACCAAAATTATGACCCACTTTAACTTGAATCAGCTTATAATTTAAATCATTTGATAAAATACAAGATTGCATAATAGTTACTGAAGTGGGAGAGAGTTACAGGTTAATATAAATATGTCTGTATTGGAAGACCACGTAGTCTAAACAAAGAGGGGTACAAGACCTTTTCCAACAGGTTCAAAGCGAATATGCCCAGGCCTTATTTCAACTGGAACAACTTCATCTTCTGTGTCACTATTTTGACATGATTGTCCACACGATTTGCTTTTCTCTTCTGCATGCTTTTCTTCGTTTGTATCTCCATTCTTATCTTCACCATGAAATTGCTTCCAATGCAGCTACATACTCATGTATTTTCAACAGAAACAGAAGTATAGAGAAGATAAATAATTTGTTTATGTTAGATCACTCACAAGTCCCTGTGGTTGGCCAGTTACCTCTTCTTTTTTAGTTTTAGTTTTCTGCTGCTTCCCATTTCGCTGCAAAGATTGTTGAGTCAAGTTTCCAGTACATGACGCAGAAGTAACAGGAATGTAAGTTTTAGCAATATACATTACTACTCACGTGTCCCAGAAGTTGACCATTAGCCCCGTCATTCAATCGCCCCTTTGGTTGGCAGCTAGGCTCTCCCTTTCCAGCTTTAGCCTGCATTTCTTTCCAGTTCCGCTGAAACATTTACCCAGCAATAGTTACATTGTATGGCAGTAATAGTTGACATATTTGCGCCATTAGATCACTTACCAGCCCTTCTGATTCAGCATCTGCGTTCTTCTCCTTAATTTTGGCCATCTCTCGCAACCATCGTCTTTTAGCAGTTTTTCTCTTGGCACTTCTACTAGGGCCCTGACAGAGAATTGACATTTTAAGTACTTGAAGACAATTAATCAGATCTTAAAAGTAAATTTGAGAAATGCAATCGCCCTGATTTTATG
Organism: Solanum etuberosum; assembly: GCA_029582245.1. Taxonomy (NCBI): domain Eukaryota; kingdom Viridiplantae; phylum Streptophyta; class Magnoliopsida; order Solanales; family Solanaceae; genus Solanum; species Solanum etuberosum. The sequence goes on along the minus strand of JAJONR010002980.1, from coordinate 64,385 downwards.
TTTTATTTCGCATACGTGAAGGTAAAGTTATCAGCGTACAGCACATTTATACTAAAATACAAAATAAAGCAAATTAAACCACAAATAACATCCAGCTATCCAAAAAAACACTATTGTACTAGCTTCACAATGCTATATAGTTTTTTAATACACAATGCCACCAAAATAATTAGGGTAACAAAATCATAAATGATTAGCACCAAGGGAGTGTAAAAGTAGGAAAACATTTACAACAAAGGTCTAGTACCTCATTACAAGGATCCCATGGTGTCTAAAATAGAAACTACATCACCCTTCGGGGTGGCCCAGTGGTTTGGGCTTGGGACTTCCATGTTGGAGGTCTCAAGTTCGAAACCCCTTGCCAGCGAAAGCAAGGGATTTGCCTTCTGGTCGAGCTCGTCCCACCGGGCTTGCCTAGTGCGGGTTACCTCTCCTATGTGGTTTGCGAGCTATTGCATAGGAGCGGGGGTTTTACCTTGTGCGCACCCAAAGGGTAGCGGCTGCGGGTTTCCCTTGTCATCAAAAAAATAAAAATAGAAACTACATCTGAGAAACCTTCTTTACACAAAAAGTGAAATTTCAAAATACAGTTCATCTTAATCTTCTGCTCAGTGCTGACAATGTCTTCAGAACATCTTGAGTTTCTCTCCCTCCAGATGGTCCATCAAATGCATGTTCACATTAGACTCCACTAGCTCTTCTGCCTTGCCATGCTCCTAGGATCATTCAAACTGGTTAGTATTTGCCCAGTTGTTCTAGGCATAGTCCATTTCAAACATTTCATACTCATGAATAGTTTCCATATAATGTCAGTGACTAGGCAGTGCTAAAACAGATGATTGTTGGTTCCATCTTATTTCTCACACAAAAAACATCTAGAGCAAATTGCATACCCTTCTACTTTAGTTTTTTTTGGGTCTGAACATCTGTTACTACTAGCAAACAAAAACATACTACCTTCTAGGGTATCTTCAACTTCCAAATGTGCTTCCAGTGCCAACAATCTAGCTTCTGTCCAGTGTAGTTTAGGTCTGCATAAGAGGACTTTTACAGTGCAAATACCTTTGCTATTCTTCTCAGATCAACTGGTATGCTTGCAGAGAAGTGCCCTTAAAATTCTCCAGCAGTTTAAAGAAATCAAATGGCTTGCTGATTTCCCAATCATTGAGGAATCTTCTAAAACTTAGGTTCCATCCATTTGACTTCACACCTTGGCTACAGTTGCATTCTGGTGTTGTATCAGATTGAAAATGTCAGGAAAAAGTTCTTTGAGTGTGTCATGACCTATCCAGCTATTATTTCAGAAAGAGGTATTCAGGCCATTTCCGATCTGATGATTATTTACAAAAAATGGCCAAAGGATCCTGATTCACTTACATACACGGACTCCCTAAGTGGAGGACACCATTTTTGAGCACCAAGATCCTTCAACCCCATATATTTCACTGACTGCCCATCTCCATACAGCATGAACCTCCATTTGGAATCTTCACAACTATTTCATCAGAAGACACTTGTCGTTTTGCCTCGGGTTCCTTTACCTAAACCAGCCTCTTGGGATTTCATTTCACCAAAAGAAAATTTGAGCAAACAGATGGATACATTTTGAATGTCTACAGGCAAGTGGCACAAGAGGGGGGGATTTTAATCATGTGGGATAGCAGAATTGGGAAAAGAGAGCTCATATGCACTGGTATTCACTCATTAACATGTAGCTTCAAAGCAGTGACACAAGACTTCTCATGGTGTTTAACTGTAGTTTATGCTCCAAACTCCAGAAGAGAAAGGACTTGATTTATGGGAGGAAATTGGAGCTGCCAGGGGACTATGTGGTGACTTTGGGTAGCTTGTGGAGATTTCAACAAAACTAGATTCACCTCTGAAGAGAAGAATGCCACGCACAGTCCAAAAGTAAGTCAGATTTCTCAAATTTCATGGAGGAAATGGAGCTGATAGGCCCTCCTCTCAATGGTAGGCAATTCACTTGGGCATGGGGAGGCAGTCAGGACTCAGCAATCTAAGATAGAATTTAGAAATATCCAATAGACAATTCTTCCTAAGGTCATCACAGCTCACTGGCCTATATCCTTGAGATGCGGGAATTGGGACAAAACGAAGTCTTATTTTAAATTTGAAAGCTGGTGGCTAAGAGTGGATGGTTTCAAAGAGCAGGTTAAATGCTGGTGGGATCCCTTTGAACCTTAAGGTATACCAGACCACATTCTACCAAGTAAGTTAAAGGCTCTGAAGATCAAACTAATAGAATGGAATCTGGTTACTAAGGGGAACTTGACAATAAAAAAGAACAACATTATCAATCAAATGCCAGTGATTGACAATGCACAACAATAAAGAAATCTAAGAAGTGGCTTTAAAAGCTAAACTCTCAACAGAACTTGAAGAAGTGGCCATATATGATGAAGTACATTGAAGGCAAAGATCCAGAATTCAATGGTTGAAGCATGGAGACAAAACTACAAAATTCTTCCAAAGATCTCCAAATGCTCATAAGAGAAACAACTACATTGACCACCTAGTGGTTGAAGGAGAAAATTTAGTGGAGACTAGAGATATCAAAGATGAAATTATCAGGTTCTACAACCAGATTTATACAGAAACAGAAGCTGAAACCTGGAGGCCTGGTTTCAATTTCACAGAGAGAGTGATTTCTGAAAACACTGAGCAGGAAAGGGAATGGCTTCAGAGGCCTTCTGAGGAACAAGAGGTTCTGGATGTAATCAAGTTATATGCCACTAACAAAGCTCCAGGCCATATGGTTTTAACATGAGCTTCTGCACTCACTGCTGGGATATTACAAAAACAAACATCATGTTGGCAATCCAGAACTTTCACAGCCAAGAGTTCTTTGAAAAGAGTTTTTATGCTTAAAACAGATATTTGACATTTTAGAAAAAATATTTTGTAATTGATTTAGCAAAAAGTAAGTTTTAATCTATTGGACGGACCTAGTGAAAATAAATTGAAAATGAGATCCACCATGCTCTCACCTTGTCCTTAAACCCCTCCAACCCCATCCCTCTTTCCCGCAGCCCTTGAAAGATTCCCCAAACAGTTGATTGATTGAGCTTTAATGACATTTAGATGAACCCATAAACTAGCTTTTTCCTGCAATTCCTCTTCACAGGATGTATCATCAATTTGAAGCAGAGAAAGCTAGATATATTGTTCCAGTTGTCCTGTGATATCTACCCCACATGTATCTTCCCCCTCAATGCTGCTGCTTCAATTTCTTATCAGTTTCAGCATTTGGTCGTGCTTGACCACTCTGCTCAGACTACTTTGAACATTTTGGATTTAATTCCTCAGAGATTTGAGTCTCCATTCTCATGCAAACTCCCAGATTTTCCGCTGATCGTCAAGTACATCGGCTCCAAGTCCTGGGTTGATGAAATAGACTCTATAAAAGGCTCTGGGGTTAATCTCTTCAAAGAAGAGTTCAAACCCAGACCAGACCCAATTTTACTAGGCCCATTTCTTTATTTGTTTTGACCGGGGCTAATCTAGCCGGATCACCCAAGGAGCCACAAAGCCCATTCTTCCCTTTACAACATTCAAATTCCCATGAGAGCATGTGCCTAACATGTGGCAACTTATATTAATCCCCTCTGTTATGTCCATCAGTTCTTTAGCCAATGGACAAAAGAGCTTAACCTCTTTCCCCTTTGTTGCTTCGTTCTCAAGGATCCGCAGCGGCTCTCCTAGAGTTACAATGTCGTCTCCCGTGCCAGCCCCAACTCCCTCTCTGTCACCCTCCTTCTCCGATACATATCTGAACATAAATGGCGCTGCGCACCAGATTGGTAGTGTATATATCAGATTCCCATCGGCTATGTCGATATTGTGAGGTATTTTACCCGCTGGACCTCGTACCCTGATATGCGCCCATTGGAGATAAACTTTAGCCGTCTCCTCCTCATTTTCCAGCCAACCCCCACACGTGTCTCCTATCTCCTTCATCACCTTCTTGTTCCAAAGATGTAAGGGAAAACCTAAACTCCTAATCCAAAACCAGTCATATGGTGCTTGAGTGTACCGCATCCTTCGTCGGATACCACCAATCAAGTTATAAAGAAGACCCTGTCTTCTCCAAACATCCATCAAGACATGTTCAGCAGCTTTCAGCTTTCCTCGACTTGAACTCAAATAAAAAATGGTACCCATTCATATCATACACCTGAATGTTCAGGGCTCCCTTCCAGCACTGTTGCGCCTAGTTTCTCACCTCATTGCGTGTGGGAATCTCATCCCCATCACAGAATCGACCAACTAACCACCTGCACAGAAGATCTGTATCATCATCTTGAGGAAGTTACTTTTATCATAGTGATCTCTGTATCCACTAGCATCTTCCTTTGGGTCCATTTATTATTGTACAGAGCTTCCTTAAAGTTCCCCTCCCCTTTCTGTAAATTTTTTGTATGTATCTCCACTTACAATAAATGCTCCTTGAGCACCTGCTTTTCTGCTAATAAATTCTTCAAAAATTTTAGCAAGATTCCCCTACCCTTCATTAAATTTATTCTCTGGAATAATGACCTCAGAATTCAGATATACCATGTCCCTTGACAGTTATAACAGAAATGAACCTTTCATATTTGTTAAACTTAAAATTTTTACCCATATTCTCTGAGGTTTCTCCAAGTCTTTTGCAGACCTAAAGTAAGGACCTTTGCTCAAGGTAAGCCTCCTCAATGAAAGTCTCGCACTTCTCACCAACTCATATGACACTTCCGACTCTGAAATGGTTTCAGTAAGGACGTAAGATTTTCACCAGTTCTGTAATAGCATCTGTTTTCCATCGAAAGAAACAACAAAGTCGAATAGAGGAAAAGAAGAAGAAAAACGAGGAAGAATGAGAGATTCTGGCAACCAGACACCACCAAAAAAGAAGTCTATAGGTCCCGCAAGGGACCTTTAGAAGGTTACCTTGGGAAGAGTGCCTGGGAGCTTTTTTGAAAAGAAAAGAAAAAGTTGCTACTGTTCTCTTCTTCATTGTTTTTCCTCATGACTTCATCACTACTGTATTTTCTTTACCTACTTGATTTTTGAGATGCTTTACTTGAGCCGAGGGTCTACAGGAAACACCCTCCCTACCTTCACAAGGTAGGGGGCTGCAAACACACCCTCAACCACTAAGTCATCCACTTGGGAACATACATCATATGATGGAGTGAAGCCATCTTGTTGAGATACCATTTCCATCTTCCATATTTTACATCTTCCTTATTAATAATTGTTGTGATATCTAGCCTTTCTGAGTAAGCATCTCATGCGTAGTGAAGATCAAATATTAATCTAACTGCTTTGCACAGATTTGTGACATAGATCCACCAAAATTTAGGATTGTTTTTTCCAAATTCCTCCCACCAATAGAATGATTATGTAAAGAATTCTATGTGAAGGAAAAAACAAAAGATGGATGGAAAAAGACAGCTATTATGAACCTTTTTTTTAGTCGCATCAGAGTTGGGGGGCGCCTCTATATTCTCCACACCGTTTTTTTGACGCTCGTCAATTCTACAAAAAGAGAGAAACTTTGAAACAAGGGAGACATCAAATACATTCATGCAAGAATAAAAAGAGACAAAACTCGCACTTGCAGATGCCTCTACCAGGCAAGAGACAGAGAAGGTAAACATTGCACGAAAGTGGAAGTCTCCACAGCAAAGGATCAGCAATCTTCGCAATTTTATACGTAAATGTCACATTGTACTATATAATTCTGACTACCCCCTTTTGTGTGATAAAGACTAACCTTGTCAAACCACCACAACCAAAGTTAGAATTAGGGACAAAGAAAATTGAAATAATATGGAGCAGAAAAACAATTCAAACATTCACCTGCAGAACCTGGACTGGTAAGCATACAAGCCTGACACGGAAAGATGGGTTGGTTCCTTTTAAATAGAACAGTAAAGTCCAAACGCAAAAAAATATTGTCCGTACAATAGAGCAACACACTGATACAGAAAGCAACTAGAAAAGCGCATACGTAATCAAAGTACCCGGAAATGGAACCAAGAGAGTCAATACCTAGTATTTAAAACTTTATGGAAGAAATGGATCCTCAAACAAGAAATGACCACACAGCCAGTCCAAAAGTAATGCACCAAGAAGGTTTGCAGAAAGAGAACATATACCAAAAAAATATACTGTAATAATTCATAGAAAGAAATAATAGCTTCCAAAGGACATACTTCTTCATGCTGGGTGTGATATGACTGTCCTCATTACTCTCAACATTTCCTTTATTATTCTCCATATCTTTGTTATTTGAATCAGATACCTTCTGTTTCTTTCTAGTAAGATCTTCTTGTTTCTTGGTCTGCTCATCAAGCTTCTCCTTAACATCAGAACAGTGTTTCTTTTTCCTATGATGAGCAAAGATTTGAGAAGTCATAATACTTACAAAAAAACGATTTAAGAATACTTACAAGGTGCATTTAAAGCCACAAATCTAGGCAAGTCAGACACACCAAAACGAGAAATCAAGAATTACTTTGAGCTAGGAAGCATTTCTGATGCTTTTCTTTTTTTGGAAATTGCATTGCCAGCCAAAGCATTTTCCTGGTGTGAAGTATCTTTCTCTGGTTCTGCCTCTTCCTCCTTTTCAGACTCATCTTCAGTCTCTTCACTGTCATAAGACTCGGAGCCTCCAGCACCATGATCAAATGCTTCATTTGCCAATAACAATGGTCCACCCTTTAAAGGTTGCTTCTCAACAATTTGGATATTTTCAACTGCATTGGGACCATTATTTCTTTCGACAGCTAAAATCACATTTGGTCCATTATTTCCATCGATAGCTAAATGCCCTCTTTTCTTCTTCACACTAAAGTAAAAACCTGATTAGAACATTCAATCTACACGAGAAACAGAGAAAGCATGAGAGACAAATTTAAAAACAAACAAAAACCTGACTACATCTTTGTCCTCCAAAATACATGTTGACTCAAAAGGAGGCAAGACAAAACCATCCATCTGCATGAGATGACAAGACAAGACAGTGAGGACCAAGACAGAGAAAATGTTCTTTTCAGTTAGCCTCAACAACACAGTTAACCAAGTGCACCAGAGAACATAGCGCTCAGAGAGGAAACCCACAGCACTGAATAAAAAAATGATAAGCTAGGAGACACAGTTGAAGCAAACAAAGCAGTAATCAGGAGGAAACAACTCAAGAACAGAAGGAAATGTCAAAAAGATAAGTGTATTATTAACTTAGGAGACATGCAGAAATCAAAGAAAATAGAATGAGACAGTTACAGAGACGACGCAAATCAATCAAGTGCACATGAGAACCATAGTGCTAAGAAAAGAAAATCAACAACACTCAGGGTGCATTTGGCATGGAAGAAGACATTCTCCATAAAGTTAGTGCTTGGTTAAGGTTGAGTTACTTGAGTATACCCTTGTCCATAACATTGGGAATAAGAATAGGTTTTGGTGTTACTTTCAAGTCTCAAAGGTTGACAACAATGCCAATTGGTTGAAGCAAGTAACTATGGAGTAAGAACTGAGATATTTGTAAGTGAAAATAACTTCCGGCAATAAGTGAACAAAGTCATTTTTTGAAAAAATATTTCTCCTGAGAAAATGTTTTCCACAATTCAAGGTAACCAAGCACTACAAAATGATTTCATCAAGGAAAGCATTTTCCAGTAAAATCTTTTCCTCCATACCAAAGACACCCAATTTAAAAATTAAGGCAGGGTTCACAGTTGAAGCAAACAAAGCAGCAATCAGCAGAAAAAAAAACTCAAAACCCAAAAAAAGCTTCCTCTTTTCTTCTTTTTTTTAAACTTTAGGGAACATGCAGAGATAGAAAGGAAGGAAGCAGTTACAGGCACCAGCAAGATTGAAAAAAAATGAGCTATAGGCCATACCTAAGCAAACAAAAGAAGTAAACAACTCAAGAATGGAAGGAAGCATTAAGAAAAATCAACTTTTTTCAACTTAAAAGCACATGCAAGGATAGTATAAAAGAGAGGCAGGGAGTTTCAGAGACATCCACAACACGGAATCCGAAAATGATAAGCTAGATGACATAACTGAAGGAAACAAAAGGGGTAATCAACAGGAGGAAAAAAAACTCCAGAATGAAAGAAAACTTAGATAATTTCGTTAACTTAGGGCACAGGCATAAGTTAACATTTGCAATGCAATGCTCAAAGAAGCAAACCCACAACATCGGATACAAAATTGATAAGCTAGAAGCAACACTTAAGCAAACTAAAGCAGTAAACAACAGAAATTTTTCAAAAACGAAGAAAACATTAAAAAAAAATCAAATTTTAAAACTCATGACTTGCAGAGGAAAAGAGAGTTACAGAGAGGAGGATGCCATTAGGACAAGAATCATGGAGCTGAAAAGTGTGGAGAAGATAAGAAGAAAGATCAGAAACAGTTCTGTGCTGTTGGGGTTTGAGGAGAAGCCAAGTTTTTACGAAACCCTCAGATTTCTGCAAGTCGCTGAGAATGTCAGGGTCATTGAACGACAATCGAAGCCTAACGCCCTCCATTATTGCTCATGCAATAGAAAGAATCCGGCTTTGGAGCTTTGCAGATGAATTGTGGCAACACTCTTTTCACTTCCCTTTAGCTAAACCCTGGCAGCTTCCGGCATAAACCTCCCTAATTTGCCAACAACTCCGTTTTCAGTTCTTTTTTTTCTTCTTTGTCCCAGCTTTCGAGGAGAATGAATATTATTAGCTCAGTTAATTGGTTATTTAAAAAAAAAAAATTAACATATAGTAATTCAATCTTCATTTTATAATATTCTTCTTTATTTTTTCGGAAAAAGGTATATATATATCTCTAAATTATTATAAATAGTATGTAAATATTTTTTGTTATATTTTAAGGTTATATATACTCTTATGTCAATTTTTAGGGATTGTGTATACTCTTAAGACTATTGAGAGGATATGTGGTTTCATCTAAATGATTTTATTTGAAATTATTTTAATTCTTACACATAAACTAAAAACCATCCATTTATCATAATCTAATCCATCCAGATATCTTAAACACCTAACTCAAATTTAAACGACGAAAAAACCTTCTTATCATCTTCTTCTCTCTATATCGCATCAAACTAACAAATATTGTTTTAGGCTTCCACTATGACTCAACTAATTCCAACTGCTTTTGAAGAGAATTAGCATTGTTTCAACACCACACGACCAACAATTTTGACAATTTTAATGAAAATCATAGTTGTTCGTGGCACTTTCGGTCCTCTCCGAGACAAAAGCTTAAGAAGAGGGGTTTCGACCCTCCGCCAAGCCTCACGAGGCCCCACTCTCCCCTCCACCCTGTTTAAGCTATTGATTCAACATACTTAGAGCCTAATCCAATACAAGAACAACCTTTTCCCAACACTGTGGCTTGTTATGGTTGTTGCTATCACAAAAAATGTGAGATTTGTCTTTGATTCAGTTCTACTTTTTCAATTTAGTTAATTTTACTTGATTTGGATAGTTTGGCCTTTCTTTCTTCTGGTTGGATTCACTATTCAAGTGCATTTTGGCTATTTTGCCAAGAACTTTGACTTCTCTCTTTCCCGTTCAAAAAAATACATAATTCTTGATCCTATTGTGACCAATACTTGTTGTGGTTTCTCCTTCGTAAATGTTGGTCGTGAAACTCTTTTCCTTTCCATTCTGCCTCTCTCCATCAAGACGGTTTAAGATATATAGGTCATGGGTTGGTTCATCGGTGGGTTAGTTGTGATAGATGAATTTTTAATTTATGGGTAAAAATTAAAATAATTTTCGGTAAAATTATTTAGATGATGTCAGATGTCCATTCGTTAATCTTAAGGTTATACACAACCCAAAAGATTGACGGTAAGAATATATATAACCTTAAAATATAACGGAGGACATTTACATACCATTTATGATAGTTCGTAAGTACATTTATACTTTTTCCGTTACTTTTTTTATCATTTGTTTGGTCATGCGAAATGAAATTATGATTTGAAATCATAATATGAAATCATATGATATGAAGTTAAAGTTTTGTTTGGATATGCAATTTAAATTCTTAAGTTGTATTTTTCTAATAAAGATAAATAAAAAAATCATAAGTTATGAAAACTATCAAAATTACCTAAATCTTAAACCAAATAAGTAAAAATTCATAACAAAAATATAATACACTATCATAAAGTTATTCTAAAAAATATAAACATTTATATTGACCAACAAACCACTCAATAACATCTGAATATGTACCAACATGGGTTGTTGTGCACTGGTGGGAGTGATTCACCCTTAACCAAAGGTGAGCGCGATCCGAATTTAGTCGGAGCTCCAATGTGGGCTCCAGACACCGGGTGGAAAACCAAAAAAAAAAAACATCTGAATATGTAACATTTCTTTCTCCTTCAATGACAACAATTAACGAGAAAAAAAATGAGTTCATATCTTTTCACGCAATTTTACCTATGTTGAGTTAAATCACATTTTAAAAAAAATTATTAAAAAAAATAAAATCCCAGTAAAGATTCATTTCGAGGGCAATTTTAATTGTGTAATTTGCTTTCATTTCAGTTTGTATATTTTCTTCCGAGTGGTTAATAAATTTGAAATTAGAAGAGTTAGTTGCAGAATAATTATGATTTATTCTGTAATTCAAATATTAAGTTTTGTTTTTAAGGTAAAATAACAACTTAGCAATATATTTTGCTTTATCATCCAAAAATATGTTTTATTCTTAATCATAGTAATTTATAGGAGTATATAACAAGTGATTCTTTAAATTTTGGAAATACTAGAATTCTTTTACCCATGTAAATTATTCACTTTTTAAAGAATATATATATATAAAAATTAGTATTTAGCCATATTTAGAAAAATAATACATACAAATTCGTAATATTTGCTATAAAAATATGGAAAAGCGCAATTTCAATTTTTAAAATTTCAACTAAAGTGAATAATATTTGATTTTTATAGTCATACAATCACTAGTATTTTAATTAACGGAAAATGGTCAAATATATTAATATATGGTTGGAAATAGTTTAAATATATCCCTCGTTATATTTTGGATTCAAATATACCCCTCCCGTTATACTTTGACACAAATATACCCTTAATTTTAACAAAGTAACATATATTAGCTTAAGAATTAAATAACCCACCACTAATTTTAAATACCCAATTTCTCTAAGAAATTCGCCCATTTAACCCATTATCAACCCATTTTCATAGTCATTTTATCCACCCAAAATTTTCATTAAAATAAGCACTCAATCACCACGAAACTCACCTAGGGATGACAATGGGGTGGTGCGCAGTGGAGGCGAAGGCGGGGCGGGTTGAGCTTAACCCGTAAAATTTTTAATCCATCTCGCCCCGCCTCGCATAACAACTTTTTTCATTTTCAACCCGCCCCCACCCACTCCGCATAGACCCGCACCGCATGAACCTGCCCCACATAATTTTTTTAATATTTTCTTTTTCTAGTTAAGTTTGATACTAAAAATAAAATTCATAAAAATAAATTCATTTTTTCATTAAGTTGTATTAATTTAATAGGATAATGATTGGCTTTGGAAATAAATGCACATCAGGTTCCAGTGGTGGAGCCCTACGGTTGGAGCAATCAAAGAAAAAGCAAAACCCAATTCAACATGGATTAGAATTGTTGGTCTGCTCCTCCATCTTTGGTCGCAGAAAAGTTTCAAGGCCATTGGAGATTTTTGTGGCGGCTGGATAGAAACAGAGGAAGAAACACAACTAAGAAATCATCTTAAGTAGGCCAGAATCAAAATCCTTGGAGATGGAACATCTATCCCAAAGGAAGTGACTATCGAGAGAGGTGGATTTTTCTTCACAACTCAGATCTGGGCAGAAGCGCCGGTGAGATTTCACGTTACAGAAGGGGAAGAAGAAGGGGTCCAAGTCTTGGACCAGCATATATTGAGGGAAAACACAAAAGGTAAAGAAACAACTCATAACAGCCCGACTCTTAAAAAGTTAATGCTCCCAGCACGTGTGCCCCCACGTGAGGAACTTTTGAAACAAAATTTGGGCCAATCCAACATATCTTATGCTGAAGACGCAAATAGAGGCCCAAATTTTCTCTCTTTGGACCAAACTCGGTTTTCCCAACCATCAGTCTCTTTTAATAAACACATGGTTGCACATGAAGCTTTCAAATCCCCCTCTAAAAAGCTTAACGATCTTAAAACTTTGGCTTCTAATTTCTTAGAAGCGCTCAAAGACTGGAGTCATCTGCAACAGAAATTGGAAACGTCAAAAAGATTGCAAACACCACAAAAAAACAAAGAGTCTCACACGCAGAATGAGCAAAGCACAAAGATTAATGAAATTGACCAGAATGTTGAATCTCCTAAGTTCTCAGAAGGAAAAGGAACAGATGAAGACACCTTTGAGACAGAAATGATAGGAACAAACATGCAGCTACAACAAATTCATGATGTGGAACTTGTAGCCACACATAATTTGATTGACCAAGAGGAAACCGAAATAAAGGCATCAAATTGGGTCAATTCCCACATTCTAGAACTTAGCAATACTTACGGGGTAGCTTTTGAAGGCTTTGAAAAGGAGACTCTAGCACTCCTCATGAAGATTGATGAGAGAAAGGTTGCTCTGGACAAAAAGAGCCAAGGGAAATCAAGCACCACACCGAAAAGCAAGAGGATTGGAAAGAATGAATTGAAAAATCTTCAATCCAGTCTTAATAAAGAGGTAGAAGGTGGTCGGAATAGTGGGAGAGTTCTCAGTTTGACCTTTAATGAAAGTTAATCTTGTCACTTGGAATGTAAGGGGACTTAACAGTGCTTCCAGTAGAAATTTTGTTAAGTGCTCTTTACAGAAGTGGAAGGCGGATGTATACTGCTTTCAAGAAACTAAGGTGAGTAAGGATGTGGAGGGTATTGCAAAGCACTATGGTCATGTAGATGGTTGAGATGTGGCTACATAGAAGCTAATGGTAGCAGTGGGGGGATATTGGTTATATGAGATAGCAAAATTTGGGGCGGTACCATGATGGAAGTAAGGCAACACTCGATAACATACAAGTTCGTCTCGGTGCAAAACTCTTTTACTTGGTATCTCTATAGGGTTTATGCACCCCATACTAGAGGTGAAAAGTTAGAATGTTGGAAAGATATTGCAGCAATGAAGGAACTGTGTGAAAGTCCTTGAATTTCCTGTGGGGACTTTAATACAGTCAGATACATGAGAGAAAGAAGAACATGCAATAGGATCACAAATGTTATGTCTGATTTCTCTAAGTGGATAGAAGATATGGAGCTTCATGATCCCTACTTGAATGGGGGGGAATTCACATGGTTCAGGGGAGTCAATCACCAAAGTGCTGCCAGGTTAGATAGATTTCTCTATTCCATGGAGTGGGAGGAAGCTTTCAAAAATATCAGCTAGAAGATACTACCTAGAGTGATTTCTGATCATAGCTCGATGATGCTTGAATATGGAAACTGGGAGCAGAAAAGCTCTTACTTTAAGTGGCTTTAATGATATGGTACAGGGATGGTGGAATGGGTTTGTGGTGGAAGGTTGTCCAGATTACAAATTTAGCATCAAGCTAAAGATGTTGAAACAAAAACTCAAAGAATGGAGTAAAACAACCTTCAGTGAGTTTATCAATAAGAGGAACAACTTATTAGAGGAGCTGGCTGAAATTGATAGAACTCAAGATGACAAAGACCTGACTGAAGATAAAATGATGGTAAAAGCAACAATATTAGTGGAATTGGAGGTACTGGCCAAGAATGAGAAGGCTAGTTAGAGGCAGAAATCAAGAGTTTTATGGTTAAAACAAGGAGATAACAATACTAAAATTTTCCAACGAATAGCAACAACTCGCAGAAGATACAATACCATTGATAGGTTGGTGGTAAGGGGGGAGGAAGTTCAGGACCCTACAAAGATTAAGGTGGCCATGATCGAATTTTACAAAGATATATATACAGAATCAGAGACATGGAGACCTTCTTTTGAGCTTTTGGACTGTCCCAAAGTTCCCGAGAGGAACAAGAGTGGCTGGAGAGGCCTTTTACAGAAGCAGAAGTACTACAAATTGTTAAGCAATGTGATGGAGATAAAGCTCCAGGCCCGGATGGTTTTACCATGAATTTCTTCAAAAAATGTTGGGAAATATTGAGAGAAGACCTGATGCAGACAGTCCAGAACTTCATCATAATGAGATCTTTGAGAAATCTTTTAATGCCACCTTCATAGCTCTAGTTCCAAAAAAAGACAGGAGCAGAAGAATTAAAAAAATTCAGACCTATTAGCTTGATAGGAGGAGTGTACAATCATCTCTTAACTTATCACTGAAAGGTTGAAAACTATCATGGGGAAATTGGTAGATGAACACCAAATGACCTTTTAGAAAGAAAGGCAGATTCTAGATGCAGCTATGTTGGCCAATGAACTGGTGGACTCTAGGGTGAAACAAAAGACACCCGAAATTCTTTGTAAGCTTGACATTGAGAAGGCCTATGACCATGTCAATTGGATTTTCCTTCTTAAAATTCTAAAAGATATGGGGTTTGGCAACAAATGGATCAAATGGATTAGATTTTGCATATTCAATATGAAATTTCACTCATCATAAATGGGAGCACTGAAGGTTTTTTTAAGTCCCAGAGGGGATTGAGGCAGGGAGACCCTATATCTCCCTTTTTATATTTACTGGCAATGGAAGGATTAAATCACATGATAAGGATTGCAAATGAAAAAGGATGATTGAAGGGTTTCAGTGCTCAGACAGTCAGGGGAGAAACTTTGGAGGTTACACATCTCATGTATGCAGATGACTCATTAGTTCTTTGTGAAGCTGATGAGATTACAATCAGGCACCTAAGGGCAATTCTCATCATCTTCGAAGGTGTCTCTGGATTACATGTTAACTGGAATAAGAGTTCCCTCTTTCCTGTCAATCAAGTTGACAATATGCAATCCTTAGCCGAGACTTTCGGTTGCCAGGTAGCTTCCCTACCTACAAAATACCTTGGAATGCCACTTGGAGCTAAGAACAAAGAGTTGGAAGTCTGGAATGAAGTGTTGGAAAGATGTGAAAAAAAGCTTACAAGATGGAAGAGTCAATATTTATCCCTTGGAGGGAGGTTGACACTCATTAAATCTGTGTTGGATGGCCTTCCCACTTATATGATGAGTCTTTTCCCAATACCTAAAAGCATCAAAAAGAGAATCAATCAACTGAGGAGATCTTTTATCTGGCAAGGAAACAAGGAGAAGAAGAGTACAACCTGGTGAAGTGGGATATCCTAACACACAACAAAAAACAAGGGGCCTAGGTATAAAGAATAATCTCAGCATAAAAAATGCATGCCTACTACAAAAATGGTTATGGATATTTTGCATAGAAGATATGGCTCTGTGGAGAAGGTTCATCACAGAAAAATATGGGCTGCTCAATATGTGGACAACTGAGGAAGTTTTGGGTACTTTTGGATGTAGTGTATGGAAAACCATCAGGAGATTATGGACAAAACGTAACTTCAATATTTCATTCAGAGTGGGAGATGGAGTGAAGAATGATTTTTGGAATGAGCTCTGGATAGGTGATGATACTCTAAGAAGCACTTTCCCTCAACTATACATTCCACTGTATCTCAGGTTTGGAGCCACCAAGGGTGGAACCTGATTTTTAGAAGAGCTTTGAATGACTGGGAAATTGATGGAGTAGCAGGCCTGCTTCAGGTTTTAAACTCTTTTTCAGGTATCTCTATGGGGCTAGACAAACCAGTTTGGAGTCTACATAGTAAAGGTTTTTTTACCGTAAAATCTTGCTACTGGAAGATGAACAACATGCAATCTTTGATAGATATATAGCCCTGGAAATTAATTTGGAAAGTCAAAAGCCCACTTAAAGTTTCATGTTTCGCTTGGCTTGTGATCAGAAAAGCATGTCTAACTCATGAGATGTTACAAAGAAGAGGTTTACAGATTTGCTCAAGATGCTTTATGTGTGATCAGGAAATAGAGGTAAATAGTCATTTGTTTCTACATTGCAAAACAGCTGCAAATATGTGGAACATGTTCTTACGTATTCTGGGAGTAAATTTGGGTAATGCCTAAAACCACCCTGGAGCTACTCAACAGTTGGAAAGGAATTGGAAGAAGAGGGAAGAGCGAAGATTCGTGGATAAACATTCCAATTTGTATCTAGTGAACTTTATGAAAGGAAAGAAATACCAGATGTTTTGAAGGCAAAAGATGCAACGCACAAAAGATCAAAATGAAATGCCTAAGCCTTTTATTTTTTTTGGCGTAAACAGAATATGGTGGGGAGGTAGTAACTCTAGTTGATTTCATAGGCAAATTGTAAAGCTTTTTAGTTTTTGTGAAGGATGTGTCCCACCCATTGTGGGATGTAAGTGCCCTACCTCATCATTATTTTGATGATGATTTTTTGTGAATACAAAGTTACTTTCTCAAAAAATAAATATGACCATTAACTTGGCTTCAATGGACAACTATGTCCTCCAACTTTGGGAGTCCACAAATAGACACTTAAACTTGTATAAAATTGAACAAGTAGACACATATGTCCTACATTGCATTATACATGTCGGACGCCACATAGGACACAAAATTGTCATGTAGGGTGCCATATAGGATGAATGTGTTTATTTATTCAATTTTATACAAGTTTAAGTGTCTACTTGTGCACACCAAAAGTTAAAGGTCATAGCTGCCAGCTGAAGCCAAGTTAAGGGTCATATTTATATATTATGCCATTGGAAAACATGTAAGAAATTGTATTACTTTTTATTGAACCATTTTCATTTAATATCTTGAATATTTTAATAGCTTTAAAGAAGTTATCTTAATAAATAATATTCAACGACTCTTATTAATGTAAAGAGTTAAAATTAAGTTTGAACCCACATAAAATTACATATACCCGCAACCCGCCCCGCCCTGCATTAGTTTATAAAAAAAAATCACTTCAACCCTTCCCGCATCCTACCACCTCGCACAACCTTAAACCCGCCCCGCATAGCCTTGAACCCATTCGCCCCACATCTGTCCCGTTCCACTGCCATCCCTAAACTCACCCATAGTGTGAGGTCATATTTTCTCCACTTAAATTTTTCTTGCAATCATGAAATAATATTTTTGACCTGTGAAATGATCAGTTTAATTTTCCTGTCCTTTCTGATAGAATTAATTTGTATCATACAAACACTTCAATATTTAAATTAAAAGACCCTAAGGTTCAACTTGTCAACCCACACACCAACAAAATATACGACTTGAAGCAAATTTTAATTCACTAAATATTATTATAATCGAGATAGAATCTGTATATCCTAATATCCAGATTTTAATTCACCGGATATTAATTCATATTTTTCCACTGCATGAAAAGTTAAGATGGTTCAGACATATTGGACAAAAGGAAAAAATTGAAATTAACAATGTTATATCTTTATTGGAGATGTTTGTATTCATCATTGGTTGTATATCTATTTCAAAGTTGAGTTCAGGAGCTTCCGCGGTTAGATGTTGATTTTAATAGAAGTACTACAGTTGGAGAAGATGATTATGAAAATGAGTTTGATTCAAATTGGATTAATGTAGAAAATGGGTGAGTTTCATAAAAGAATTGTGTATTTAAAATTGGGGGTGAGTTATTTAATTTTTAAGCTGACATGTGTTAGTTCGTTAAAAAAAAATAGGAATATATTTGAACTAAAATTATAACAAGGGATATATTTTAAACCATTTTCAATAGTTTAAGTATGGGTGTGTATCAATTGGTTCGGTTCGGTTTCAAATATTATCGGTTAGGTTTATCGATTTTTGATTTTTAAATATGCTAAATCGATAACCAAACCAATAAGATATTTGTTATCGATTTTCAATTTTTGGTCTTTAATGGTTCAATATCGGTTTAACCAATAAGAAAATGCTTTCAAAACAAATATATGACTTGTCCAACAATTTGACGCGAAATCAAATTACTCATTGAGTGCAAATTTTTTGCTTAGTGTAGTAAAAGTATAGCAAATATTCACATATACAACCCTCGATGTTGCCTAACTCTTGCCATCGCCGTTGTAAACAGTGACAGACGCATGATTCTCATGAAGGGGTGTCAATGGTTGCAAGTAAGAAAATAAAAAAATAGGCCAACAAGGCTTGAACCAACAACATTTAAGAACTTTTGCAAGCTCTTAACCATTAGACTAAACCTTTTATTTGTAACAAATGGTGTCAATTCTTTTATATATATTTATTAAATCAAAATTTGACATATATATACAATGTAATTTTTCGGTGAAGAGGTGTCGCTTGACACCCCTTGGCAAGGGTGGGTCTGCCCCTAAGTTGTAAACCCTAACCGTCGCCGTTCTTAGTTCTTTAGGTTTTGACGTTGTGAACCTAAAGACTAAAATAATACTAAAACCTAAAAAGTAAATGCAAGGAACATAGTTAAGTAATATTAATTGTGTAGGGTTCTTATAGTTATAGTCTAATATAGTGATTATATTAATACTTTTTGTTTGATATTTATGTATGACTAATAATTAAAATAGTAAACTATTATATTCTTAATGAGTTATCGGTTAACCCAATATTAAAAAATCAATATCGAATCGATAACCCAATAATTTTCTTTTATAAAACCATTAAATAACCATTAACCCAATAACAATAAATCAATAACACTTTTTTTCGGTTTGATTTATCGGTCGGTTCGATTTTTGCATTCCCCTAAGTTTAAGAATATATTCGACCTTTTTTTTTCATTTAATTAATCTTTTATTACACTTCATAAAATTTATTCTCAAACAATTTTTATTGAATAGAGTCATAATATTTCATTTAATTAGATGGATTAAAAACTAATTGAGTATAAAATTATGAACTTCTTAATTTTGTTTTTATCGGAATTATTGAATGAAATGCTCATATTTTTTTCTCAGGTTGAAAAAAAACAATACTCATATTGAAGGGGTTAGATCTCACATTTCAAAATATGAGGGGCGCTAAGTAAAACATTTACCCGTCAAAATGTACTATTTTCTAATAAGGTAAGTCAAGAGATCACCGATCTGGAAACTCAGCACTCTTTTACACACACTGACTGAATATAGCCGTTGCCGGAGCCGAACTTCTAGAAAATTCTCACTTACCCCGTCAACGTTAACTACTCGCCGGAGTACGGCGAAGCAAACTGGCGTTCAGTCCGAAGCGAGCAATGGCGGAGCTACGCCACTCAAGCTCGATCGGAAACCGAGTTACAGCGTCACCTAGGAAGCGAGACGACGTCACCGCTTCCTCATCTCCTTTGGTTCCTGACAGTGCTCCTAACGTTGATGATGACGATGATGATTATCGTGGTCGGTATCCTCGAGATCGGTTTCGTTCATTCCTCTCTTCGCATCTTCAACCTATTTTCCCTTTCTTCTTCCCTGATGAATCGAGGTCTCACCCTCACAAGTTCAAGATCTCGATATTTCTGCTTGTTGTTCTCATACTTTCACTAGTTGTCCTGATTTCTTCTGTCGTACATCGTTTGGTAAGGCTTCATTTTATTGATCTCAAAACTCACACATACACATTTGTATGTATCACATCTCAATTTGCTCACCGGAAGCTCTTTTTTTCTTTTTTCTAGTTTGGATGTCTAGTTTATCAAAAGATTTTGCGGTTCTAATTAGTTTGAAGCTGGTATCAACTAGTTGAGATTATTAAGCCTTAGATGTTTCTCTTATGCTCTCTTAGTCCGGGTAGGAAAAAGTGTGGGATTTGGTGAAGGTGTATTTTAAGAGAACGTGTGATTTGCTTCGAATGATAAAATTATTTGTCAATACTGGAATGAATGAATCTGATTGGTCAATTTGAAGCAACTAGAAGTAATTTAGGAAGTGCTTTTGATAACTTTTGGTCAAGTCAGGACCTTAACTTCCCGATAATGTTTACTAGAGAAGATGTGCATCAACTAGAGATAAATACAAGAAGTCCTTTTGATGATTATTGATCAAGTTAAGATTTTAACTCCATAATATGTTTGCTAGAATAGAAATGTATGTCTTTCGGCTGCTAGTGTAATTAAGTAATGCCATGTAATTTGGTAAATGCAAGCCAATCTTTTAGAGTTGTTCTTATATGAATACTAACATATCATATAGCTTAAGTTTACTTTAACATATCTCTGATATCAATCAAATTGTGGGCCGTGTAAGCATCTTTATTCCTCGACTTTCTTCATATAAAGGATTTCATTTGTGGCTATTGTTGTTTTGTGTGCTACATTGGCTTTTTGATTTGGTTTAACAAACTATTATTGAAAGAATGTTTGATGTATTTCCCTATCTGATGTTTTTGACTCAATTTCAGCGTTTAAAACACCGTTTACGCTTTTTTCTCTGTAGAATGCTCCATATTTGTGCAAAAAGGATGGTATAACTCTTCAGTGTCCACCGGTATGTTCTTGAAAGACTACCCTTTTGTCTGCTACTGCATCATATTACATAATCACTACCATCATTGTAGTCAAACGTCCAATCTGTCTAATTTTATTAGGTGAAAGAACCTTCTTCCTTGTGGGAGAATCCTTATTCATCAACAACCTCATGGAAGCCTTGTGCAGAGCGACGCGAGGGACTGATATCAGGTATTCTTATGCTCGTTGAAATTATATCTATACATTTGGCTTGTCATGTCTTCTGGTGGGGCAATTTGGTTCATATACTCCTTCAAGTTTATGAGTTTAGAGAATTTACCTCATCCTCTCCCCTCTTCCTCAAGGTAACCATGCAAAGAGAAAATCGAGAAAAATATATCTCAGTATTAGACTTCAGCCGGATCCCTTCGATCAATCCTATGTTTTTCTTTTTTCCCCACGATAGTGATATTCCTTAGCTTCTTCTTTCCTCGGCTAATGGAAAAAATGCTTCTGCTTGGCGCCATCCATTTCCAAATAGTAAATGCGCTGCTGAGCTCAGACTGTGGCACTTAGGTGCTAGGGGCATTGCTTTCGGTGCAATCCATATCTCTTCCCCCCTGCTTTGCCTGCCTGCTGCTCTGCACCTCCTTCGAATGGATTGTATCCGTTGCCCCTCTAATAGAAGCTGAAAAATGACTTTTATAGATACAAATATAAAACAATGTATTGGATGAACCATGTGACGGATCGAAGCCGGACATTTAAGTGAGTGCAGGGTAGAGTGGCAGGTATTCTTGGTGTTTGAACAGAAATTTCATCTAATTACTGAAATGATAAAAGAACATGGCAGGCAACCTTAACAACTTTGTTCAGAAATAGCAAGTTGTATCATCCTATGCAATTGAAGAATGTTGTTGTTAGTAGTTAAATTTAAGTTATAAATTTATCTTTGTTGTTGATAATTTGATTTATTAGGTCAATTGGATTAGACTCTTGAATGAGTCTTCTTCTAATGCTCATGGAGTGATTTAGGAACTTATCAAACTGTAAGAGAAGAAATAAGTAAAAGATCCTCCAATATTCAGGGATTTGATAGAGAGCTAAGTGTTAAAATATTGGTTGGTATAGTTGTGAGTGATATGTGCATAGGTCAAGCATTCCTCTTTTGGTTGGTAAGTGAGGTTTCAAATATGAGTGTTAACTTCCTGTTGAAAAGAGAGGGACTTATAATAACTCTTTGATAGATCCTTCCTCTTAAAACTCACATGGACTCGAATGCTTATAATGCAATATCCCTCTCTGCAAAGGAGAAAAGTAGAGGGGCAGGCCCATTATCACCAAGTTTCGTACCAAGCAGCTACTAGCATTTGGAGATTTCTCGGTTATCAAAAGAAATGTATCCCTCCCTCCAATGCTGGATCTCGAATTCCTTAGTTACAACTATTTTTTTGCCTTCAAACAAGAGTTACTCCGTCCCCTTCCTTCCATCGTAATAAATGGTCCAATATCTTAAAATTTCTATCCAATGGTCTCCTTATGTCATGCCCTTATCAGCATTAGCTTTTTTCACAAACCATTCTGTGCTCAAATCTGAATATTAGTGGTTGCACAAAATGCAGAATCCTTCTTGTTTTACTGCAGTCAGAGGTGAGCTTTTTATTTTCCCTTTCACATTGATGAAACGGGAAATTCTCTAGCATCACTTTCTGAAAGGTATTCTAGCACTGCTCTTGCAAATTTGTTATATTGTTTCAACCATATCAGAGCTTCCTTGTTGTTCTGGTATTCGGGTTTTTGATCCCCTTTGAGGAGCATAAGTGCAATAATTGTGCATGACAGCTTCTTTAGTCTATCTTTGTTCATTAGTGTTCAGGAACCTAGGTTGGGCAACATTCTACAGTCCCCTGTAACTACTAACAACTAACCCAGAAAGCCCAAATTTAAGAGACCACGTAATTTACTTGTGTTCTTGGCTAATTATCTGTTATAGCTATAATGATTATCTTTTAAGCATTTGTCGTCTATCGTTTTGATAAGTAAGCATTTAATATCTTTCTAAAGGCTTCCATTAATATTTTTTGGTATTTTGATTCCTCTTATTTGTTTATGTAATTTTTTTAAATTTTGAAGTTATCTGTGTTTTCTTTGATATAAGTAATCTATCTACACTTTTTTACCGGCTTCTTGCAATGTTGTTCTTAGATCTTTACATTCTGGAGCCTGGAAATGTTAGTTGTTTTCCCACCTAAACTTTTTTTATGAATTACAGCTATCTAGAATAGAGTAAATTAGAAGGTCACTCTTGATACAGAGCTGTGGAACTCTGCGAATAGGTTTTGGTATATGTCATGTGTCATTGAGAAGTGGGAAAACCGAGCTGGTCTTCCCATTCATGAAACTTGTATCATTACTTAAGAAGTGGAGAAAATGGTGTAACAGGTTTCTGCCTGATTACTCCCTTGTTTGCCAAAAGTTATTCATCAAACCTCTTTGGGTTAGATGTATCATTGGCAGCTACAAACCTCTTGAGCTTGTTGGAATCTTCATCCAAATGGAATAACTGATCACTTAACCGTTTACTTCCTATTTTGCAAAATAGTGATATAACTTGGTGCTTTGCAGATATTCCGCCCGAGAACGCCACAAACGGTTATATATTCATACATGCTGAGGGTGGCTTAAACCAGCAAAGGATCGCTGTATGTTTCATGTCATATGCTATGCTTTTGTCTTCCATCTTTTTATATTTGTGTCTGTAACTTTTAGTTATTTCTTATTTTGCATGGTAGTTAATGAATGAAAACTATCTATTGTATTTCCTAAATTGTCTGCATATCTGTGAATTCTGTTATGTGTTTTCAAAGGATTTTTACCACTTTAATTAGTCATGCATTTCCTTGCAGATATGCAATGCTGTTGCAGTGGCCAAAATTATGAATGCCACCCTTATTTTGCCAGTATTAAAGCAAGACCAGATATGGAAAGACCAAACGTAAGGGAAACTTGACTGAAGCAGCTGTTCTTTGCTCATAAGGATGGATGTTAATTTTTAATGTTGCACTGTAATGAGATTTAAGTCAAACTGCATAGAAATTAAAATTGAGGTTTTTGGTTATTGGATCAGTTTCTTGTTGGAAAAAAACATTCCAGATTAAATATCATTGTGTTGTGAGAGTTTCCCCAAAGGTTGGTAAGACTTTGATTATTCTTGATACGAGTTAACTGTGTTGACAGGAAATTGGAGGACATATTTGATGTAGATCATTTTATTAACTACCTGAAGGATGATGTGCGAATTGTTCGCGATATCCCAGAGTGGTTTACTGACAAAGCTGAGCTGTTCTCAAGCATAAGGTATGGTCCCCTAGCTTTTTTTGCATGCTAGTTTCATTTTCATGTAGCAGTTCTAAGTATAGTTTTCTTAAATAGTTTTTAGTATAATTCCCTGACAAGATTAATCAACATAGTGCTCAACGAATTCAAGTTAACATCATAAAAAAAAACCAGTCGCCCTTGTCGTCGTGTAGTTGTAATGTTACATTGACTTAGGAACTGAATATGGATTTGGATCTGCTAATGGTGCGTTCAGTTTCTAGCAATTTTGTGTTTTTGAAGGATCCTTTCCATATAAACACTTGTACTTTTTGAAAACTCGTTTGGGTTTAGCATTTGTATGTCAAGACTGAAGGGGGTAAGTGAAGAGTAAGCGTAACAAGGTAAACATCAACATTGATTTATTGGTAGTATGTGTTGGGTGTGAGCTGAAGCGTGTGGCTCCTTAATATATATCCTTGGGAAAATGCCTTATCAATTTGTGTGTATATATACACACACACACACACACACACTCCATCTCTCCATGAGAATTCAAATTGGTAATTACTCCCAGCACAAAATTCTCTAATACCCATACCACCACAGCTACAGGATTTGTGCAAGATTTCTAGAATGATCTCAGTTACACGGAAGTCTTAATAGATAGTGACACCATAAATCGCACAAGATCTCTAGAGTTGCCTCACAGCTTTGGGGTTCCATGCTCCTAATTTGGTATCGATTGGACACACTTGAAGACAGTATTGGGCGTTGGCAAGTTGGAGAGTAAGCTTTTTTGATTGAGTTAAAATCAGCTTGGACAAGTAGTCCACTATTTCTTTTTCTGATTATATTGAATGTGAAAAATTAAAATAGGTGGATATTTCAAGGTACTCAAAAAAGCAAAAGGAAATAAAAGAGCTACTGCTTGTCTCATGTATACTTTCGATGTAAAGATACAACGATGTTTGAATAGATGGTTGGTTGGGCTTGAAAGGAGATTGTGAATAGCCAGCATAAATACAATAATAAAGTGATTTATGAATAAATTAAATCTCACAAGAACTCCAATTAAGGGTAGTTGCTGAACGTGAGCACATAGTTACTATTTCCATTTACAACAGTGTTACGTTTTGCATTTGTGTTTCTAAAGCTTGTACTATATGCTTGCCAGGCGTACAGTCAAGAACATTCCCAAGTACGCTTCAGCAGAGTTCTACATAGATAATGTTTTGCCACGGGTCAAGGAGAAGAAGATAATGTCACTAAAACCTTTTGTCGATCGACTTGGGTAACTAGATTTTCATGCTCCTTTAAGTGGCCTGATTTTTTACACTGGCATTGACCTGATAGACTACCCGCATATCATTCAGGTATGATAATGTTCCTCCAGAGATAAACAAGCTGAGGTGCAGGGTCAACTATCATGCTCTGAAGTTTCTTCCCGAGATTGAGCAGATGGCTGATCAACTCGTTTCAAGGATGAGAAACCGCACTGGTAGTTCAAATCCTTTCATGTGAGTTATTATGCTTGTAACTGCTGTTAAACATGCTGTTTCGCTTCTTCTGATCTATGATGGAACTCAAAATATTTTGTCAAAAACTAGGGCTCTTCACTTGAGATTTGAGAAAGGAATGGTGGGTCTATCATTCTGTGATTTTGTTGGAACAAGGTCAGAGAAAGATCTCATGGCTGCATACAGAAAGAAAGAATGGCCTCGGCGGTTTAAGGTTATCCAGATTATGATCACTATTCATATAAAGCCGACTGCGACCATTTCATTTTTGATATATTTATCTGGTTTTTGCTGTTTGTATCGTTGGCAGGATGGTTCCCATTTGTGGGCATTGGCGCTGCAAAAGCGTAAGGAAGGACGATGCCCTCTTGAGCCTGGTGAAGTAGCTGTGCTGCTTCGGGCCATGGGTTATCCTAAAGAAACTCAAATATATGTTGCTTCTGGACAGGTCTATGGTGGACAAAACCGCATGGCACCGCTGAGGAACATGTTTCCAAATCTGGTAAGCTACTTGCCCAAACTTCGGATCAAGGGGAAAGGGACCTTTATTTATATTTTGTTCAGGTTCTATTTTCTTGTAGCTGATCTTATTGACTACTACTCTGGTCATCTTTAAAAGAAACATGGGGGGAATGATTTTGTGTAAGAGACCCTTGAAAAATTCTGGAATTTTTTCACTTCTGTCATTTTGTTTTGTTTAGTATCAATATCCTGTAGATATGTTTTACCCAGCATATTTTAATATACCTACTGAAATGTTTGTGTTTTTTATTCTTCATTAATATTATATTTTGGGATATGTAATAGGTTACAAAAGAGGAACTAGCTACAAAACCAGAATTGGATGGCTTCAGAAAGCATGTGACAAGCTTGGCAGCCCTCGACTTCCTAGTCTGTTTGAAGTCTGATGTATTTGTGATGACACACGGAGGAAACTTCGCCAAACTGATAATAGGACATCGTAGGTACATGGGTCATCGTCTAAAATCCATTAAGCCGGACAAGGGTCTGATGTCCAAATCCCTAGGAGATCCATATATGGGGTGGGCTTCCTTTGTGGAAGACGTTGTCATAACCCATCAGACCAGAACTGGTTTACCTGAAGAAACGTTTCCAAATTATGATCTTTGGGAGAATCCTTTAACAAATTGCATGTGTAAAGCCTGAATTGACAAATCTTTATTGTGAAGATAAGTCCTTTAAGTAGTGCATCTTTCTAGAGTTGTGCACAGGGAATCACGAAACTTTCGCTGTTAACAGAGCCAGAATTACAAGGCAATTTACACATGGGGATCCCAGAATGGATAGAATGTTGTAGTCCCTGAAGAGGAGTATTAACACAAGAGTTCAGCAACTGGCTATTTGGAGTGGGCTCTCTCTAGCTGCGGCCCTGTATTGCCAGATCTGTGTTTATGATCTACTTTCGTTGGGCGCTGACACCAATACAGTTTTGTATTCTGGAATATCAATTTATTCTCAATTGTTTCATGATATAATGTATATTATTTGCAGTAATAGAAAAAAAGCTTCTTTCATTTCATTTGAACACAGATCATATCTCATGGGCGATTTGGTGCATCACAAGATACACAAATGTCTTCAAGTCAACTGCTTCACGTTTTAATTCTTGTGATGTTGATATACAGATTAGATTTCCAATCTTTGAATGATTGTAATATCCAGTATATGTACTTGTCAGTCAAAACACAGTCAAAACAGCAATAAGAAAAAAACAGAAAAGCTTATTATCCATTTACTTAAAGAGTGTTTTCTTGTTCCTAGAAAACTCCAAGCGTGTTGAAATGGTTTTTTCTTATTTGATGGACATGAATTTCTATTAACAAGTAGAGTTGTGACCTACAGAAAAGCTTTTGTTTGAATTTATTTAATTCTTTGTTAGAGTTATCATTTTCGACGATCATAATCAAATTTAGCAAATTTCACATTATAGCAGGGAAGTTGGATATTTTTGAGAAGGAATAGAATGCCTATCCCAAATGGGTGGCTGTGTTATCATTGTCAAACTATTTAATAATGTAATCGTCATTTTCTCTTATTTAAGTAAAATTTGTAATCTTCAGTTCTTTGAGATAAGACTTGTAACACCCTAGTCCACAATCCATATTGGCATAACTTGGGAAAGATATCATTTAGTTATATACGGGTTTCTTTTAAATGAATAAATTATTAACTTTTGTCTTTTAAAAGGGTTTGATTTTTATTTTTTACCCCTTAAAATTAAACTTATGTTTAGCAGGACATACGTTCTCTTTAAAGGGGCGGAGCATAACTTATTAGATACTATTATGTGAAAACATAATATGCTATGGGAAAAATTGTTTTATCTTAGGAGACAAAAATTAAAGATCAACAAAAAATAGAGACAAAAGTGTAAATGGCCCAAAAGGTACTTTAAGAAGAGGTTTTAAACTAGGGAAACTTATAGAAATCTAATTAGTTTATGATCTAATTACTTAGATGCATTCTAGTTTACAATATTACGAATCTTATCAAATTTTGGTTTGTCTAGATACGTCCAAATATATATATTCCGATGTCAAAACTATGTGTAATTTGTTGTAGATACGTTGTATCCAAGTGGATTCGCATGTATTTGGGGTACATAACAGATCACTTTCTTCCCTCACCTCTCTCCCATCTCGCTCGCCACTCTCCTATGTATATGGTATCCCAGATACATGCAAATCATGTCAGATACATGTATCTAGCATGATTAGCATGTATATGAGATACATGACTATCTTGCTCACCTACTTTCCCCCAATCTAGTCTTTATTGCCTTCAAGAAATCAAAGTGTTCTGTCATGTAGTTAAAAAAATCAAAATGATTTAGAACCTGTGGACTCCCATGTTTCACTTGTCACACTTAATGAGCTATGGTCTGAGATTCATTATTTTTCATTTCAGGTAAGTTCATGCTTGTAATCAATGTGCATTCATTAGAGCTTTATTTATAGATTGACCTTCTCCATTTTTTTCTTGATGTTCTCTATGCTCATGTTCATAGAGTGTTAAAACTATTTTGTGTTTCAATATGATTTTTTTTACTTTTATCAAGTTGAGTGTTCTTTGATGCTTACTTTTCATTTTGGTATATTCCATCCCTCCTCTTGAGTAGTTAGTTGTTTTGACAGATGTATTTCAATTTGTTTTTGTGATATATTGTTAGTTTGTCAATCAATATAATAGCTTAGATTAATTCTCATTTTATTTATTGAAGAGAGATTAAAGAGTGAACATTTATTAAAAATATATTAACATTTTAAATAATTAAAAATAATAAATAAGAATGTAATAGTCGAAATACATATTTCTTTTGAGGCATGTAAACTAAAAATGACAAGTAAAATGATAGTAAGAGTAATTATACGAGGAAAGTTAGATATTATTCTAAAATTTTGAAAAGATATTCTACCTACAATAACCGTAAGTAGTAATTTTTGTTTTTTTTTTCTCAAACTATGTCATTAATAAGTTATTACTTCAAAATTAGCAATTTTCATTTGTCATTAATTAGCATGTCTTTGGTGTTCGCTTGCTTGATTTAATTAGGTGGGTAGTATTATATTTATGTCAATTGATTAAAGAAAATATTTTTCGAATATTTTGTAACAAGTGTAGTAAATGCTATTAAGTAGTAGTCCCTCGGTTTCTTTTTAATTCTCATGTATATTAAAAATATCTGTTCTAAAATAATTATCAATTTAAATATTAAGAGATAATTTTTTAAATTTTGTTCTTTATATTAATTATTCTAGAATTAAGGGGTACGTAAATAGATAAAGATTAAAGAATAAATAAAAATATATTAGTCAAACTACATTTTTATTAATTTTTTCTTAAGGTTTATAGAAACCTTTATCATGACAACTAAAAAGAAACGAAGAAAGTATAATAGTTAAACCCCAGTTTCAAGTAAATTTGAATTAATAATATGAAAATTTAAGGAGCATATTCACAATTTAAGATAATTTCAAATTCATATTATATAAAATAAAAAAAATAAAAAAATAAAATTTCTCTATTTTCCCTTGACATATGATTTTTTTCAAGCTTTTTTTGGTTACAAAGATTATGAAAATAAATCCAGTATAAAAATCTATTTACATTTTATTTGATCATATTTTTATTTTTAATATGTAATATCAATAAAATCTAATATCAAACTTATAATACAATTTGATACTACATTCAATATGAGAAAACAATCTTAAAATTAAGTAAAATCTGAATAAAACAAGTAACATAACAAAATTATATGAAAAAGCCTTTTACAACCTTCTCAGAGCAAAAATTGGACACACAAATTTATTTAATTTAAAGTCAAACGATTGGACACACAAATTTATTTAATTTAAATTAAAGTTAAATTGGCGTTTCAAATCATACACGTTATATCTTGTTTTGCATTGAACCAAATAAATCACAAAGACTAAATAATTATTAAGTGTTGTAAAACTTAAGAACAAAAGAACAATATAAAAATAAAGATAAGAAGAATATAAGATAAGAGGAACAATATGAGATAACTTTCTTTCTTTCAAGTGTACACCAAATCTTCAAGTGTCTACAATATGAATCCTTATGCCTCTATTTATAGTGTAACATAGAGGCATACAAAAGGTTAGTCATAAATATGACATTAACATAGATATAAGGGAGGAGGTTATGGAAGTAAAATGTTACAAGAATAATAGTTATAAAGTTGGAGGTTATGGAGGTTATGGTTATCTTCATAATGGAGGAAAGTAATGGAGATAATGGGTGAGAGTAATTTCTTGGTGTAGTGGACATCCACACTATAATATTTTATGACACTCCCCCTTGGATGTCCATAGATAATATGCCTCGTTAAAACCTTACTAGGAAAAAATCCTGTGGGAAAAAATCCTAGTGAAGGAAAAAGAGTACACATATCTTTTAATACGCTTTGAATGTTGCCTCGTTAAAAACCTTATCAGGAAAATCCAATTGGGATAAAACCATGGTTAAGAAAAAGAGTACAACACGTATTTTTCTCCCCCTGATAAAAACTTTACTTGATATCTCGGAGACGATGCATTCCAATCTTATATCACAACTTCTCAAATATTGATGTTGGCAATCCTTAGTGAATAAGTTTACAAGATTATCACTTGAATGAGTCTTTGAACGTCAATCTCACCATTTTGTTGAAGATCATGTGTGAAAAAGACTTTTGGTGAAATATGCTTTGTCCGATCTCCTTTGATTGTATCCTCCCTTCAATTGAGCTATATATTATTTTCGTATATGATGGCTGGAATATCCTTTTCAAAAGAAAATTACATATTTTCTGAATAAGATAGATCATGATTCCAACCAAACACACTCCCAACTTAATTCATAGATCAATATTATTTCTGCATGATTTGAAG
Organism: Solanum etuberosum; assembly: GCA_029582245.1. NCBI lineage: Eukaryota > Viridiplantae > Streptophyta > Magnoliopsida > Solanales > Solanaceae > Solanum > Solanum etuberosum. The sequence goes on along the minus strand of JAJONR010002980.1, from coordinate 33,682 downwards.
AAGTGGTTACTAATGTGATTCTTTAAATTTCCAAGATATTGTTGTGTCTCCATATGTAAATAATAGTCCATTTGCGATCGAGCTTTATGCAGATCAAATAAATATTATGCATCTACATAATCAAATCATTTCTGACTCGGGGATTGATCATTTCAATTTTATTGAAACTCGTTTTTTCTTCTGAAAGAAAATCACACATCTTCTATGTGTTGAGTCACTTGCTTTGTTAGTTTTTTGTCATAGCTTGAATGATAATATGACAATCCTTTCACATAACTTTCGTTATGTATATCAAATAATCTTCTAGCATTTGCATAACCAGCAATCTGTAAGTGCACCAATTGCACTAATACATGACATTTTAAATCATTTTCATGAGATAAAAAAGATTATTTCTCTGTGTTAAGCAGTCTCAAAACCATTGGGTACTCAATGGAATTGCTTTAAGACCTTTTAAATCCTTCAAGGATTTTCATATAACATTCATCGTCTATTTAGACATAATAATCATTCAGTATGCATATTCAAGTATTTTATCTATTGCCAGACTGAAACAAGTCTCATTGCATCCACCACTGGAGAATATATCTCCATTTAATAATGTCAGGATTTTTGCGAAAACCCTTTATGCCCTGAGGCACAAACCACACTTTATATCTTGCGGTTATACTTTCGCACAATGATTCATTTATAACACACTGACATTATATTTTGATCCATGAACTATAAGATCAAAAACATCACTTTTCTAAGTGAAATAAAATATACTTGAATAGTGTCAATCATTTATCTGTCCACACTATATGACAAATTCGAATTTAAGATCCTCGTAATCATTTATAGCATTGAGTGCTACTTCATATCAAAGATACCGTCGACGGTCATTTTGATATCGATTCCAATATGACATAACTTATCGAGATCTCTTCATTTTTCATCATTTTCAGGTACCTGAACATTTGCCGAGGTTTTATGAAGTGTTATGTCATAGTGATCTTTCAAAGCACTTACCTCATTATCATGACCATTTTGATAATTTGCTCATCTCCTTCCTCAAGGAGTTTTATGTTTGGAATCGATTGGTCTATCACGCTTCTGGCGTATCATAGACTCTGTCCTTCAAGGACTATTTATTGGAGCATTTGCAGCTTAATTAAAATATTGGGTCAACAAATACATTTGGCAAATTATTTGCAACATTTTGCAAATGAATTATCTCTTGAACTTCAAGTTCACATTTTTTTAACGAGGATCTAGATAATTCACTCCACACATAATTTTCAGCTGCTAAACATATGTTAGGAAATCTAACATTTACCCCCAACCTCATTTGGGGATACATCTTTGTGCGTGGTGAGCAATAAAATCATATGTGCACACATCAAATTTTTAGATGAAAATTATTTGGTTCCTAACCCTGAACCAATTGTAATGGTAGAACCTTGTTGGTTTGATGCATACACGTTAAATAAACTCATCTCATACGAAATTTTATTTGAGAGATTTGTTCTCATAATCAATGGTCTAGCTATAATTGGAGGCAAACAATTTCTGTTAAACCAACCAGTATTATCAACATAATTTTATAGTTTGAAACTGTGCTCTTAATTTAACAATTTGAGCAAACAGCCTTACAAAAACTAATTTGTAAGTTGATACAAATGCACATGTGACCATACCATAGATGCATCTATCAAATCATAATAGTAAGTGGTCCACATGGCAGGTGAACAGGCCCATATTCACTTTTTTATCTGTTCCAAATAATTTCAGGGGATACAATCTCAACCTTAGCTGGTACAATGATCATTTTATCATGAGAACAGGCAACACATGAGAATTCTTGAAGAATCTTTTTTTCTTCAACATATAACCACATGAATTCTCAATTCTTTTGCATCATATTTGAACCGAAATGGTCAATCGGTTATGCCAACTGATATTTATTCTAGTAAACTTCTAGTCTACTTTTGCATGCGATTCCATCATCATGCCTATATTTGTATACAACAAACAAGAGAAAGGTGGGTAACCTTTTATGTAAATATTCATAACCCACTTTGATTGTAGTAATATGAAGATATTTAATCTTTCAGTAATTTACAGTCTAAATATAGTAATTTTTTTCAATTCCTCCGAAACTTAAAAAGTTTCTTTTGAGACTTACTACAACCTCAATATTATGAACTATTTTCATTTCTGGATAGTAACAAATTAGTTCTTCCGAAACTTTTAATTAAGTTTGTGTACTGCCATAAATTTCACAACACCATTCTTATGGTGACCATCTCCTTCAAGGAGAAAATTATTATTATTGTCATGGTTAAAATTATTACATGCCAGACTTATTTCTTGACAACCAATGACAAATTTGTGTTGCCACACAACAACATTTATTTTGGTCATGACCACAACCTTTATAGAAAAAAATTATTTCTTTCTTTTGTCCTTCTATAATTTAACATACCACAATATTTGTGTAGTACTCAAAGTATATGACTAAATGATCATTTATGTTAAAGTATTTCTTTTCAATCTCTCAAACCTCCCGTAGAGGTGAGATTTGACATTTATCCAACCATACATGACATGTCCTTATCCATACGAACATAAGTCAAATTTTCTTCAAGAAATGGACCATAAACATTTGTAATGCTCCATAAGTTTTTATTAGAAACTTATTGTCATGCTTTGGCATTATCAAATTTATGTGACTTACCTCAACATCACTTTAAGAGGTCAAATGGACCAAATGTACTACCACTTTGTATTCCTTTATTTTGATGGAGGATTTACAAAACTTTTCAAATTTGGGTTGCACCAACAACAATGTGCCCAACAAAGTTTCATACCACTTTAATGGACAAAATTACCATCACATTTGAAGGACCATCTTAAGAATCGATAATGTTCTTCCTTTTAATTACCACAAAGATGACCATTAACGTTTTACCACATCCATATTCATACAATCAACCACTTGTCATTTTTCAGACATATTATGCACTGCTACCACATTCACATAAGAGAATGGAGCAAATTAATTGGGCAAATTTCATGACTTTCAGTCAAAAGTATACAACTTTATGTTAGTCATCATCATATCATCACTATAGTGCATTATGACTTAAACCCAATGTCTTACCCATATAAAGATGTCTTTGGTCATAAATCAATGGGACTTGAACCTAACTTCTTATTATCATGGTGCACCGAGACTTTAACTTGATGTCCTACCCACTTGGTGCGGTGAAACTTGAATTCACCGTCTTACCCTCAATCAATGTCTTGATAAACCAAATACGTTACCAAAAAAAATAATTATTGAAAACCATAAATATAATCTGAATTTGACTTAAAACATAAGAAAAATGAACAAAATCAATTAATTAGAACAACATGTTGGAATCATATAAAAGTCCCAAGTTAAAATGAATTAAAACCTTTTAACATTCCTTCTCAATATTATTACGGAAATTTAACATAATTTACTAACCATTTTAAAATAACCACAAAACAAACTTTGTTAGTACAAATAATATATTAATAACTCAACAAGTAAATGTTTAGATAAAGAAAAATAAAGAGGTACAAAAGTAACCAATAATGAAAATCTAATCAATATGTATATGCAACATAACTCAATAACTTATCTTTTAATAAAACAAGATCATAAAGAACAATTTCTTTACAAATTATTAACTTACAAAACTAATTTTACTTTTTGAATATATAAGTGATCAAATTAAAAGTTTGCTCAAAGTAAAAACAACTTGCTGAACTCATATGAATTTGAGATGGTAAGAAAACTAATGATGTATAATCAAAAGTAAAATATAAAATAGATTATATAGTCATTTACCTTGTTTCCGAGAGAAAAATAAACACAAATATTTTTACCTTCTTTATATTTACTTTGCTTCAATCCTTCAATAGTAGAACAATCGTGCTGATAACGTGTTGTAAAACTAAAACAAAATAAGACAAGAAATATAGAAAATGAAAGCAATAAAAATAGGGAGACAAGAGATGAGAACTTTTCTTATTATTTCAAGTCTTCAATTGTATACAATATGAACCCTTATGAAGTGAAATGTTACAAAAATAATAGTTATAAAGTTGGAGGTTATGATTATCTGAGATAATGGGTGAGAGTAACTTCTGAACATCTACACTATAATATTTTATAATAATATTTGGATAAATGTGAAACAAGATTTGTATTATCCGAATGAAGATGGATATTTTTCTCTTCCTTTCTGAAATCGGAGAACAATTATTATTGGACCAATTAAAGTCAGTTTTACCACGTCAAACGCGTACGTCAAAATTGAATGAGTAACAGACTGGCCAAATAGAAGCAACAACACTCTTTCTCTCTCCTTTCTTTCCAACTTCCTCTAATATATCTATAAATACACATATCATCTCTATTATTCTTTTGCATAGAGATACTGATTTTCTTCTTCATTATTATTATTATTATTATAACAATGAAGTCATTATCATTGTCATCATCCTCATCGCGTTTGTTAGAAGTAACGGTGATATCAGGTGAGAATCTTCTAGATAACCGAAAGCAACCGGTAAAGAAGAACGCTTTCGTAAATATCAAATCAGAATCTTATTCATGCAACCTCCAAACAACTAAAATGGATAAAGAAGGCGGAGGTTTTCCCAAGTGGAACGAGAAATTGATCGTTGATTTGCCCATGCATGCACGTCATCTAACGGTGGAGGTTCAATGTAAAAATTCCTCCGGGATCAAAACCGTTGGGATCGCAAAAGTTCCGACGTCGGATTTTATTGGAGGAATTTTACCCGAAGATTATTTGCATTTTTTGAGTTATAGGCTTAGGAATGAAAAGGGTGAGAAGAATGGGATAATTAATTTTTCTGTTAGGGTTAAGAATGCGACGCCGCCGCCTCAAAGTGCGGCCGGTTGTGCTGCGACTTATAAGCAGCAGTGGACGGCCGCACCGGTGGATATGGGAAGTAGTTATAACGGTTCTTGTGGGGTTGTTACGGGTGTGCCCGCTTATCCGGGGAGTTTTTTAGGTAATTCAATGGTGAAGAGATTTTGATTTTTTTTTATTTTACTATTTGTTTTAATTGATTAAAATAAACAACAAAAGAAATTGTATAGACATGTTTAGGGTGAATTTGATTACTGAGAAAGGAAGCAGTTTTTTTTTAATTGAAAGAAAGATACGTTGCGTTTATTAATTAATAGTTGATCAATTCAAAATCATTACAATATTGATTATGTCATATCTGCCTTTTAATACTCCAATATGGGGGTAGTGGTGGGATCCTTCCGCCCCATAATCAAATGTCTCACGTTTGGGTCCCTAAATTTTGAATACTAATTTAGTCGGGCCTAATAATACGAATACTAAACACAATCAATTCAACCTGCTTGTTGTCTCTGATTAGGATCATCAAAACATCTTGAAAGATTCTCTTGAAAAACTTGACTTGCAAGCGGAGAATGACGAGTCTCACCCACTTTTTGCGCCGGCTTCATAATTTTATGCTTGGAAAATGCTCTTGTATCGCTGGCCCCCCTTTCTTTTATCAAAATCTAGCGTAACAATGACCAAGAATTGACAATTGGTAACGTAAGTAAATATCCAGAGAACAATCGAAAAGATTTTGGCAATATATGATAACGATTTATCACCATCTTCGCGTATTAAAACCACAGTCCACAATTGTGGCTCTCAGAAAGAGTATTACAGGTTAATATGTTTCGAAAACAGAGATCTGCAAATCAGGGAGAGAAAACATTCATGTTTTTTTCTCTTTCAAGAGATTCTGTCTCGGAATCGTTCCTTGAGGGGGGATGCTGCCAATCCTACCGAGGACTTTATGGATTTCTTTTCTGAGAAGCGAGAGGTACTGGAACCCTCTGCTGAGCTCTACCCTGCTCGCATTTCCTTATGTTTTGAAGAGGAAAAAAAAATTTCTCTACCCTGCTGCCAACAGTCTTTCTTTGGAATTATCTGAACGGGTCGATTCTCCCATCCTGTCTGTTTAAAAATCTGTGTGTATTGACTTTTGCGATGTAGTATTCATTTGTCTCTTCAAATCTACTATTTCTGCTTGATAACAATAGTGTTCTTCACGTGTCTATGAGTCATGCGTAACTTTTTTATTTGACAGTGTGTTGCATAACCATATTCACCCATTACTCTTTTGACTGATGATGAATTATACCATGGTGAATTGTTTGTTAATGTAGTATTAACTTTGCTAGAAAGTAAAAATGCTAGAGAATTGTGTGTTATTAATAAACAAGGCTAGAGTTGTATTAAGTAACTATGAATAATCCGTATAAAATCATTTCTGATTTATCTGAAAATTGGTTCTCTATCAAAAAAAAAAAAAAAAACTTAAACAATGGTGTCTGAAAAGAAAATTTTAATTTTGGTAGTACTAAATAAACGTTTCTTGATTCATTTTCTTCTCAAAATATATATATATGTGTGTGACATTTTCTTTCGAATCTAATTTGTTTTCCTTTATTGTTTGGGTTATTAAGATGTAAGAAATAGTCCCCCTCTCTAAAAAGATATGTTAATTGTTATCGATACTAGGCAGAGTTATTTTTCCTTGCTATTCGCTATATGTTATTCTAAACACATATGTATTTTTAAAGCTAAGTGATAATTTGTATGAACTGCTAATGGAGTAGATGTTAGGCGGGGGTGATGGCGTAATGCAATTTAAGAACTGAGATTAGTTGGTGTTAAATGTTAATATATGGGCGATTTCTTCTTGAATGATTACCTTTTTTTTTGGTTATTGGCAGATTAAGAATTTTCACCATTTTTTAAATTTATGGGCTCATTTCAATTAAGTGAAATCCTTCGAGTCACATTTTTTTTCACCAAGAATATTTTCAATAACTTGACTCTATAATTTGGAGTATCCTGCTCACACAATTCACAGGTTCAACAAGCAATTAATTTTTCATAATCAACGGTGTAATACTCTTTGTAATAGTGATCCTTACATATCGTTTATGACTATTAATACAAATATAAGTATAGAGGACATAACGAGCAAGAATTAACAATCCAACAATCAATCTATGTAAAGTGAATCAGTCCTAAAGAACCCGGGAAAGGGCTGTCGTATGATGAGTACACAAAAAGTGAATCCAACAATCAATCTATGTAAAGTGAATCAGTCCTAAAGAACCCGGGAAAGGGCTGTCGTATGATGAGTACACAAAAAGTGAATTGGATGATCACGCCGAGGGCTGCTTGGGTGAGTTTGGTAAACGTCACCTGATACATGAAGATCTAGTAATATCTTAAGCTTTAATACAAATCAAGAATTGATCAATGGCAACAGAAACACAAATGCACAAGTTGGCTGACACTAGTGTAAGCTGCCCTAATAGGGGAAAGGAGAAAATTTGTGCGCTTATCACTACCTTCAAGATTATGAGATTTCATACATATCACTCAGATTAAATTGGACATCTACACGTGATATACAAGAAAGTTATACAAACATGTAAGCCCACAAAAATACACACTATAACATGACAAGAGAAGCGAATGCTAGGCTAGGATGTGTGAATATAAGCACCTACAAAAGTCTGAATATGGTATGAACACCCATAAGTACAACAAGATCTTCGTTTTAATGGCAGCATTTACAGTATTACAGTGTCTTATGCTTCTTCACTGCTGCTCTGATTGCCATTTTTAAGTATATTGAACTTGCAAAGTGGACAAGTCGCGTTCATGTACAACCACTTGTCTATGCAGACAGAGTGAAAATGGTGACGACAAGGGAGCTCACGCAGCTCAATTCCATCTTCATAGGGACAAAGGCAGATGCAACATTCCTGCAACAGACAAGAATGAATGAAATTAACTACTAGAAAGGGGATTGGGAAGTTTATCCTAGGCTTCATGGAAAAATCTAATCAAAGAAAGAAATTTATCGAACGCACAGCATCTTCCAGTGGAAGAACATGCTCAATGGGTGTATCAGTGTCACATTCAGTCATTACTCCTCCAAATGATTCTTGAATCTCGCCATTTTGTTTTTCAAATTCACCAAGTCTTCGAAACTTGAATTTAGTCAATCTCTCAACGTCTTCCTTGGTTGCTCCTTCCTATCTCAAGAAGAAAGCAATTTTGAGAAGATATTCAGACAGTTGATGCAAAAGGAGAAACTTTAGAATGCAAGAGACACAATCAAATAGCATAAGATAGAAAATAAGGCAGTTACTTTCTCTGTACAGTTGACTAGCCATGCGATATTTGAAATTATAATCATTCAAATGTACATCAATCCTAAAGTAGGAACACTGTTCATTTACTTCCAGTTCATTTCTGTGATGGTAGTGAATAATGTAGACATAAAATATTTCTTTTCATGAAACTCAGCACAAAGTGGGACTTGAACAAAAGATAAGGACCTACAATATCAAATTCAAATTTCCAATAGTGTTGAGTACGTATTCCTTCGTTTTGCATTTTGAAAAGAAAAGAAAAATTGGAAGTAATCCAGACTTCGACAGATGCAATATCATACCATAGCTTACAATTATCAGGCACATCATATCAACCATAATAACCAAATACTATTTCACATTTATAAGCCTTCTTCATACAAATCACAAAACCTTAAAAGTAACTAGCATACACAAGCTGAAGCAATTTTACTACCATGATGATATATCTGCATTCTTCTAAGCACCAACAACAACAACATACCCAGTGTATTCCCATAGGTGGGATCTGGGAAGGGTAGAGTGTACGCAGACCTTATCCCTGCCTCATGGAGGTAGAGAGGCTGTTTGCGCAATTTGCTTCTATTTGGAGAATCAGAGATATAAGGGAGTTAGGAAGAGCGAGTATTACTGCTAGTGAATTGGGGGAAACGGATTGGTAAATCTTATTCAGACCCCACGGAGTGCAAATCATACTTGAGTTTTAGTGGATGCAGGTTTTATTCTCGACTGGTGGGAGTAATGAATGGAAAAGACAGCCAAATAGTGAATGTTACATGCATGTTTGAAAGCTCAAGAATGCTCGTCTCCAAACACTTCCTAGAGTAGCCAATACTAAAGGAAAAGTGAGGCCCCAGTTACCAAGTTATACAGGTCTGAAACCAAATAAGAGCTAGAAATATGTGGATTCAACAAAGAGTTGTTACCACTTACCACTAAACGAAAAAGTATCAAGTCCACATAGTTCAGTTCTACATTATTACCTCTGTTTCATTGAAAGCTGTCTTATTCTAGAAGTAGTGAAGTAAACTCCAGCTTTGCAAACTAAGCAAAATGGACATAAGGAGGATGATAGGTGACACAGACCAACTTCTGAAATTTACTGTATCAAATCTTTTATTGAAGTTTCACTTAAAGTGAATCTCATGTTAGACCTACTAAAAACAAAGGTAGAGCCAAACAAGACGTGAGCATTCTAACCTTTGACCAAGAAACCAGACAATTTGTGAACCCTCCCCACACCTCTACTACATATAATGGTCTCTTAGCTCAAATGCTGTCCATATTTTATGGGTGGGGGTGGGGTGGGGGGTAATAATTAACTCTCGTTTGGTTGAGGACAAGTTATCCCAGGATGATTAGCTATTCTGGGATAAGTTATCCCATATACTCTGGGATAAGTTATCCCACCATGTATATGGGATAACTTATCCCTTCACTATGGTATAAATGGTGGGATAAATTATCCCAAGCATGGCAACCAAACAAGACAGCAAAATTTTATTCCAGGACTATTTATTTAATCCCTCACACCAAACGACCCCTTAGTTAATAAGATTGCGTTTAAAGAGCAACATCACAAGACCTTCTACATCTTGCATAACATCTCATATTAGCAATTTAGCATCAGTAAGATGATAATCTATCTACTTCATTAACAAATCATAAAAGGGTTACTCAATAACCCACCTAAACAGTGTAACTATAGGGTTATAACACAAGAATTTTCTTGATTAATGAAAACTATATACTAGTCAGTGAGGGTTCATGTAGCTGACCCAAACATGCTTGGGATTGAGGCATAGTTATTGGGAATGAAGTGTGAAAATGATATGCTCCTTCCATTTCATTCTATAATGACTATATGTTATCAAGCACAAAGTTTAAGGTATAGATTTGACTAAAATATTATAGTAGAGACAGTGGAATAAAAGTATCAACGTAATGGTTCAAAAGTAAGTTTGATAGAGAAACCATCACATCAAAGTTTAAAAGTTAAACAGTGTTAATGAATTTGAATTCTTGAAAGTTGTATAGAAATAGAATAGTGTCAAATACTTGTGAAAAATGGAATGGTGTAAAATATTTTGAATGTCGAAAAATGGAAAATGTCACCTAGATTGAAATAGAGGGAATAATACAGTTTCTTCTACCTATATCCTCTGGATAAGAGGCCAACTGCTTGCCATTTGCCACCCGAATGACAAACTAAATTGTATGTTCCCGATACAAGGGCATTGTTGACATTTATTAGCTCCTGCCTCCTGCTATCTTAATTTAGGTTGTATACATGTATAGGAGCTAACTATTTTTTGTACTTACTGCATCTTCTTGATGCGTGTCAATGAATCACTTCATTGATAAAAAAGAGGTCTCTACTGTCTACTACAAAAGCAAACTACAGAGTTGAATTGCAACATCTTCTCTCTTTTTTCCGGAGGTCTCTACTGTCTACTACAAAAGCAAACTATTTTCGGAACAGTTCAACTTATCCTGTGAATTTATAAATTTATATTGACACTTCCATCCATGAGAGAAGAATGCATGAAGATCGCATACTAAAAGAGCATCTACATTAACCATGAGTTCAAAAAAGAGGTGCTAATTAGAACCATAATAGAATACAAAGGGATGAAACAAAAGAATAAGATATCCAGAACATACTTAAACAATCTATTTCTTGCACTCGCAGACTGTCTTTTAGCTGATAATCGGAACTAGATCCCAAGAAAGTAATTTCCTATGTACTATGTGATATATAATGTAAAAAAAAAATGGTTTACATAACTACCTGGTCTGCCACTGCATATAAAATAGCGATGATACATGGTAGACAGCAACAAACAGCAATTCCGATGAGACAGGCCACGGCAACACATATAACAACAAAGAATACATCAAATGCTAGAAATGTGAGACACAGCCTGCAAAGAACCCAAATAACATCACATCGAAGTAAATCACAACAAATACAGAAATCAGAGACTTGCTTGGAACAAACCAGTAAAGTTGAGGTGCATCACGGGTTAAACTTTCGCCACCAGCAGATATCCAATAGAAACCAATTATCCACCAAATGAAAGAAAACATGGTATTTGCAGATTCCAGATGCTTAGCAACACTGAAATAATATGTTAAGAATCATTAATACATTATGAGGCACAACCATATGATTTCCGGTCCTCTAGAAACAATGAGGTACTGACAGGAAATAACTACCAAGAGAATAGAATAAGAAAAACTATCTTCCAAACATTGTGACACTCTTTGGCAACAAACTATTTTTTCTCTCTTTATTTTAATCTTTTTTCTTGTAAATTAAGGACAAGCTTTCACTATCCACGACAGGCATCAATTTCAATAACCTCAAGCCTCATAGTCACATATTAAGAAGCAGGGGCAGAGCTAGTAAGGGTCCAGCGAGTTCATGTGAACCCTTCGGCGGATAATTACACTGTCTATACATGGTGAAAATTATTTTCTATGTATATATATAGTAGATATTGAACCATCTTCAACTTTTTCATATTTTGAACCCCTTAATGAAAATTTTGGCTATGCACTGTTGAGAAGTCAAGAGTATCTTTCTCCCACCTGACAGACCAGTTCCTATGTCTTTCAATTGCACTAGTAACATGGATTGCCAATTCTCTACATGATAACTATGATAGGAAGCATATTGAGGAGTATACTAATTCATTTGCAGCAACCTAAGCAACTTATACCTGGACCAAGAAACTATACATACTACTCCGTATTCAACTCAAAATGCCTATCCTAACCTAACAAACAAACCCTTCTCCATTAAATCAATGAAATGATAAAAACAACAGCATTAATGACTACTGTGCTAACTATGAACAACAGCAAGATTTACTCGTGCCACCGGTAAAAATTCTCATCAAATCACATGCCTCCAAAGAGAAATTATACCTAGTTTCATCCTCATTCTGACGCCCCTCAGACTGATAATCACCAGTTTCCCCGCTGTCACTTCCGGAACTCGAACTGTTCCAACCTCCAGCAGCGTTTCTCTGCTCAGAATTCAAAATTGGAGATGAATCGCTGAGCTGAATTCGGCGTCTATATTCAACGCAAACACAAACCATGTGAAGCAAACACTGTAAAGCATATCCAACAATCCAAAGCCTCAAAGGCATAGAAGGTAACTCATCAAGGCTCAAAATCAACACAGAAACTGAGACAATCAGAAAAGCTAAGTTCCAGATAAGATCCAATATCACTATAGGTTTAGAATATGCCCAATCGCTTTGTCGTTCCTCTATGTGCTCAGCTGCAGCTTCCCTCACGCGCCTCGACGGCTCCCGCATCAGTCGGTGGTTACTTGCTCGCCGGAGAAATCGAGCCGCTCCTCTTAGAGTCGGGGCCCGGCGCGCCAACCGTCGGCTCCTAAAGACCTGATCGGTAAGCAACGGAGTCGTATCAACACCATTAGAACTATCGTCGTTACCGGCTCTCGCCGTCGACATCATCACCGGAAAATGAAATTGACCGAGAAATTATGAAACGATCGACGGTGAAATATTGGAATTTAGAAAATCGTTTGAGGAAGAAGAAATTCAAAAGTTTTGGATTTTCAGAAATGAAGTATAATTATATTTTATGGAGTTTTACCTGGTAGCGACTAGCGAGTATAGAAATGAAATGTACTCTCTAGACCTACAATTTACTTCCCATCTGTCAAGCTGTCATTTGCCAATATAATAATTAAAAACAAGTTACCCACCACGTTTTTCTTCTTCTTCTTTTTTTGTCATTTGATCTTTTGACTTTTGGTTTTATTCTGTTCATTAGTTGATCTTGATTACTACGTACTTACCAAGTCAAGCAAATATTATGATCACCTTTAGTTTATAATAAGGATGAAAAAGAGATGTTAGCCCATAAATGGGAGTTGACAGAGACTACGACCTTAAAAGATGAGAGTTGTAGTTAGCCCATAAATGGGCGAACTGTCCGTTTTGATGTGTGTTTTTAAAGAAGGTTCTTTTTGGTGTTTAGGATTCAAAAAAGTGTCCGTTTTGATACCGCAATAGTAACGATTGGATTATATTGATCCAAAACTACTTTTAACATAATATGCTATTATTCGCGTTGAATTAAGCTTGCATAATTTATTTTCGGATGGCCAATGTTACAACTTAGACTCTAAATTTTGAAATTTTGGATGAGAGACTTAATATATCCAAGGTGCAAGACTTTATTGTATGTTTGTTACCATCTATAACTTGCAGGAACGGTGCTTTCCAACTAGTTAGCACTTATGAAAGGGTCATGTCATCATTAATTCAAACATTTTGCTACATAGTTGATAGTACTATCTGTCAACTTTATAATGCGACAGAAGGAGTTTCGACAATAATTTGAAATAAAAGAGGGGACCTCGACGTGTTATGTATTTCGACTAAGTTTCTTTGTCTTCCGATAGTTGTTTATTCATTTTTTTGTTCATGTGAATTAAATATTAGATTCTTTTTCAATCATGGCGCTATTATTTTGGATGATAGAGTTCTTTTTTTTTCACCTTTTGAACATGAGTAACGTAAATGCAGGGTTGTTGTCAAATCGAAGCGGAGCCGAATGTTAAAGTTTATGATTGTTTTGAGTTACAAAATTCTAAAATAAAAATTTATACATATTAAAAGAAATAGATTAAAATTACCCAATTCGCACACTCATAATCCACACTAGTCGTCAAAGACTAAAAAGGTTAGAAAAAATATAATACACGGTCAGGGAGCAGGATCTAAAGCCTACTAGAGAGTATTTGTGTAATGCATACCAAAAAATAATTAGAAGTACGTTTTATGTACAGACAAATCCATACCAAAAAATATATAAATCGACAAATTATACTACTCCTTCCATCCACTTTTATTTGTTATATTACGTTTTTTTTAAAATCAAATTAATTAATTTTCAAAGTTAAATTAGAATACATTAATGTGATATTTTAAATATAAAATTTAGATATTCAAAAAGTACTATAAATTATATTTTTTTTTGCATATCAATATAATTATATAAAAAAAAAATTATGACAATTAAAAATGAACGAGAAATATAAATAAATTCTATTTTTTTTTGAAATAGTGAGACCTATATTTTTGAGAGGAGGGAGAAATTGCAATAGGGGAGAGCAAGATGATTGCACCAAGATAACAGTAGTTAATTTGAAGATTGCAAATCCAAAAATTATATGAGACAAAGTACGCAATTCTAAACATCATATGAACAAATTAATTTTATGCTCATATTAGCAGTATCACCATATGTCTGTGCAACTTCATCGCACGATTCAAACCTTTGCAAGTTCTATCATACGAAAGCCAAAATGTTCTTTACTTGACAAAAATAAAAAATTGAATGAGTTGTCAAAACTGGGTCAAACTGATGAAGCACGAAAGATGTTTGATAAAATGCCTGAGAAAGACGAGTTTACATGGACTACAATGGTTGCGGCATATGCCAATGGAGGGAGGCTTGTTGAAGCAAGGCAAGTGTTCGAGGAGGTCCCAATTAAGAGTTCAATTACTTGGTCTTCTCTTATTTGTGGATACTGTAAGCATGGTTTTGAAATTGAAGGATTTGAATTGTTTTGGCAAATGCAAAGTGAGGGGCATAGGCCTAGTCAGTTTACATTGGGAAGTATTTTGAGAATGTGCGCGATAAAGGGTTTGCTTTCGAGAGGTGAACAGATACATGGATATGCTATTAAGTCTTGTTTTGATATGAATGGTTTTGTAATGACTGGACTTATTGATATGTATGCAAAGTCTAAGCGTGTCTTGGAGGCTGAGTGTATTTTCCAAATTATGTCTCATGAGAAAAATCATGTTACTTGGACTGCTATGATTAATGGTTATTCTCAAAATGGTGATGCATTAAGAGGGATTCAGTGTTTTAGCAGCATGCGTGCAGAAGGGATTGAGGCGAACCAGTATACATTTCCAGGTGTTTTGAGTTCATGTGCTGCACTCTCTGATATTAGATTTGGGGTGCAGGTACATGGTTGTATTGTTAATGGTGGTTTTGAGGCCAACGTGTTTGTTCAAAGCTCGTTAATCGACATGTATTGTAAATGTGAGGATTTGCACAGTGCTAAGAAGGCATTGGAACTGATGGAGGTAAATCATGCAGTTTCTTGGAATTCCATGATACTTGGGTATGTGAGGAATGGATTTCCAGAGGAGGCACTGTCTCTGTTCAAAAAGATGTATGCTAGTGATATGGAAGTGGATGAGTTTACTTACCCGTCGGTTCTGAATTCCCTTGCTTGTATGCAGGATCCCAAAAATGGGAGATGTCTTCACTGCTTGGTTGTTAAAACTGGATATGAGAGCTACAAGCTTGTAAGTAATGCACTTGTTGATATGTATGCCAAACAGGGAGACCTAGCTTGTGCGATTAATGTTTTCGACAGCATGGTTGAGAAGGATGTAATCTCATGGACATCACTTGTCACTGGTTGTGCTCACAATGGCTTTTATGAAGAAGCTCTGAAATTATTCTATGAGATGAGAATGGCTGAAATTAAACCAGACCAAATTATCATTGCTAGTGTTCTAAGTTCTTGCTCAGAGTTGGCACTACTTGAACTTGGGCAGCAAGTTCATGCTGATTTTATTAAATCTGGCCTTGAGGCATCATTATCAGTTGATAATTCTCTTATGACAATGTATGCCGATTGTGGGTGCCTTGAAGATGCCAAAAAAGTATTCAACTTAATGCAAATGCATAATGTGATCAGTTGGACTGCTCTCATAGTGGCTTATGCCCAGAATGGCAAAGGAAAGGAGTCTCTGAGATTTTATGACGAGATGATTGCAAGTGGAATAGAACCTGACTTTATTACATTTATAGGCCTATTGTTTGCCTGCAGCCATACAGGTCTTGTTGACGATGGAAAGAAGTACTTCGCTTCAATGAAGAAAGATTATGGCATAAGACCAAGCCCTGATCACTATGCATGTATGATCGATCTTTTGGGCCGTGCGGGGAAAATACAGGAGGCTGAGAAGTTAGTTAATGAAATGGATATTGAACCTGATGCTACTGTGTGGAAAGCGTTGCTTGCTGCATGTAGAGTACATGGGAACACAGATCTAGCAGAGAAAGCTTCAATGGCCCTCTTTCAGCTGGAACCACAAGATGCTGTCCCTTATGTTATGTTGTCAAATATCTATTCCGCTGCTGGAAAATGGGAAAATGCAGCAAAACTTAGAAGAACAATGAATTTGAAGGGTTTAAACAAAGAGCCTGGTTATAGTTGGATTGAGATGAATGGAGTGGTGCACACATTTATATCTGAGGAAAGAAGTCATTCAACGAGTGATGAAATTTACTCAAAACTTGAGGATGTTATTGCATTGATAAAGGAAGCTGGATATGTGCCAGACACAAATTTTTCTCTCCATGATATCAATGAAGAAGGAAGGGAACAAAGTCTGTCTTATCACAGTGAGAAGTTGGCTATTGCTTTTGGGCTTCTTTATGTGCCAAAAGGAATACCAATTCGGATTTACAAGAACCTTCGTGTATGTGGTGACTGCCATAATGCAATGAAATTCGTGTCAAGAGTTTTTGATCGACATATTGTTTTGCGAGATTCAAATTGTTTTCATCATTTTAAAGAAGGGATATGTTCTTGTGGGGATTATTGGTAAAAAACACTCCTTTGATTTTTTGTGGCTCTTGTTTCCTTTGCGCTTGGAAAGATCAGAACATTCAATTTCATTGATTGGGTTTGCAGCTCATCACAAGGTTTACAGTTCACATCTGTATATTTACTAACTGCTAACAATGCAGATCATTTATTGGAAAATGGAAACTAAAAGTTAAAGTTTTATGCAGCTCAATGTGAATGATAAGAATTATCGAAATCGATTGCTCTCTGAGACTTATACGAGAGTCGATTCCCTAGTCCTTATTTCGCAGCAATCTCCCACGGCAGGCACCAATTGCCACTCCCCGGCATCAGGGAGATAACTTGTCCTCATTCTGAGAAATATTCTTGTGGGGATTATTGGTAGAAAAAATTCTTTCGACTTCTCTTGGCTCTTGTTTTCTTTGCGCTTGGCAAGATCAGAACATTCAATTTCATTGATTGGGTCTGCAGCTCATCACAAGGTTTACAGTTCACATCTGTACATATACGAATTGCTAGAAATGAAGGCCATTTATTGGAAAATGGAAACAAAAAGTTAAGTTTTATGCAGATCAATGTGAATGATAAGAATTATTGAAATTGATTGCTCTCTGAGACTTATATGAGAATCAATTCTCTTGTACTGGAGAATTTGCCCCCTAAGGCATCCATAGGCCCTTAAAACGCGACTTCCCTAGTCCTTATTTCGCAGCACTCTCCCATGGAAGGCACCAATTGCCACTCCCCGACATCAGGGAAGATAACTGGTCCTCATTCTAAGAAATATTTTTGACTCCGTGAAGGCAGGGTCTGATGCCTGAAGAAAGCTTGTTGTACATGAACATGTGATGAGTTTTCCTCCGCAGGTGTGTAACCATCTTCAGAGTCTTTTAACAATAATTTACTTAGAGTTACTGTTTTTTTCTTAATTCCTGATATCAACTCTACAGTTAAAGTTTGGAGTATATCCTTTTCAGTCGACAAATTACCCAACCAGAATAGGGACCTGAACAGTGCACTTGTACTGTTTCCAGTTAAGACTATAATGTTCATGCTATAGATAAGTCCATGCTAGTGCTTGTGAATATGTGTGTGTTGCCTTGAGAGTAAGGTTGGACATTGATCCAATGCTGAACCAATATGTCGTAGTCTTAGGAAGTTTACTATTTTTTGTATAGCATGAAAAGTTAACCCCAAAGAGATAGTAATTAAAGTAAAGGTGCATGCTAGCTTATAGTAGAATGTTCTGAAGACAAAGATGCTTTTACTTTTGATATAAACCAATGGATTTTCTTTGATTCCATCGCCTTCCCTAATAGCAAGAACTGGGAAGTTGAAACTACGGTATAACTGGACAACCTCATAAATGGGGGGATTAATTTTCTTTAGGTGGTTTGATACTGTTGTATCTGTTGCTTGGGCTCCTGAATTTCCTTATTCTCTTCCTTTCTGTTTATGCTAAATGCTGTGTCCGATGATGCTGATCCTTTCAGTTGTATTGCCATGTGAAAAAATGCTTTAGCCTCTGACAGTGCAGGCTCTTCTAATTTACTCATTCTCCTGAATGTAGATTCCTGTAGTGAAGTATCCTTATAACTCTACAGGTTCTTGCTAGCTGTTTGGTGTTAATGATGAAAAATTTGATGGAAAATGGCATTCATTGAACAATGGTTTTGATGAAAGAAATATCAGCTGGCAGTGATAAATGGATGAAATCTTCATAAGATTGTGGGAATTCTGTGTACTTTCAAAAAGAAGCATGTGATGCAATTTTGAGGGCAAATACACTTATTTGTAAAACTAAATTGTGTATTGAATTATATTCCTTTGGAGTCCCAAAGGTAAAAAGTAAGTGGGTCATGTTTACAAGATTAAGATCTAAAAGAGGAATCATATGTTTTAGCAAAAAATTCAGTGTCTTTTTGCGTGATATCATTTGATCAAACATAAAAATTACTGGGGCCTTAAGTAGTTGTGCACCACCATCCTTTTAATAACTGATGACTCTTCAGAAATACAAGAATATACAAAGACAACCTCTTCAATGGGAAATTCACATCTTCTCGTTTGCCCTTTCTTTCCAAGGATGCGTGAGTTTTTTTCTAGATGAAGTGGATGGTGGTTATATTCAGAAGTCTAGATATCTTACTTTCAGATTTATGTTTCTCTTAATGTCATGTCAATGAATTGGTTGATGTTCCAATTTTGAATGGACGCTTGTTTTAATAAATAATTCAGTTCTATCATGTACGTTTATGAATTTCTTATTCTTATGCAAAAGTATAAGAACTTCCTGCAATTTCTTATTCCTTTATGCAAAAGTATGTAATAACTTTACTTTTGCTTGCAGAAACTTGCAGTCCTCTGTTTCTCTATTGCAAGCATATGGTATAGTGGATAATATTTCATAAGCCCGGGCTCATTGCCTGCCTTTGGTTTTCTGGGGGGCCTCAGTGCCCGTCTTTATTGTGAGCATATGGCAAGAGCATAATATTTCATAAAGCCTATTGTTCATTGCCTGCCTTAGGTTGTATGGACCAGAAGAAAAGCACATGTTATTCAGAGCCTTTTCCATAGGAGTCACTGAGCCTTTCCTATTATGGGTGCAAGCAGGGTACCATAACAACACACATTTCTTGGAACCATCCCCTATGGAGTGGATGAAAACGAAATGCAAAAAAGCTGATAACGTTCTCAATGGAGGCAGTAATTAGCGATAAGGTTCTCCGATGGGACAGGTTTGAAAGGAACATTCTCTTTTGTTTGATCCTCTTAAAAATATGTTAGCACAAAAAAGAAGTTAGAGAAAAAAAAACCTGTTGATAGATTAATTAGAATGTCATAATGTCGTTGTTATGATGGTTATATCTGCGATGGTGTATTCTCTCATTGTATAAATCAAATAGGTGTTTATTGCCAATTCATAAACCACATATACCACATGCCTAGTACATTGTGAAGTTGTCAATAAGTAAACAGGCCTATCTGGATGAATAGGGATGTAATCTCCCTGGTTCAAATTAGCTGTGATCACAGGACCACAAAGTTGTACTTATTTAGGTGCTGATTATCATAAGAGAAATTGTACTTGATGTTAGTTAGTGCTTTGAATCTCCAATTGATGGCTACCATTGATCTTAAATTGATGGATGAGAGAACTGTATACAAAAGGCTAATGATTCGTTAATTAGTTTTTAATGCTCAAATTACGTTTCGTTGCCCTCTATCATCTTCAAATGTGGCTTGGCGTTCAATGAAGTGAATAAATCTTACAAAAAGCGAAAAAATGACGAACTTATTTCTTTCCACATTTGCCTACAGCTTTGTGGGAAAGAAAAGTTACCCAGTATATGTGCAACATGAAACTTGTAGATACTTGATAAATTGGTCAAGCAGTGCTAAATTAAAATCCTTCTAGCTCAAGTAATAACACAGGTAGTTAATTTTCAAAAATAAGTAAAATCTATGACTCCATTAGACAGCCAATGAATGTTCTTCCTTTTTTCTTCTTGTCATTACTGGAAGTGCTTCACTTGGTTGAGTTCAACTATTAACTTTATATGAATATAATTAGCATGATGCAATTTCACATTCCTATAGGACAACCAGAAGACATGAAATGTTGTACTTTAATGAACATAAAACTCCTAATAATTCATCTATAACTCCACCCGCAAATCTTACTGTCATATCCTTCATCCAAAACCAACTAGCAAGTAACTAGCTCCCATGTTCTGATGTTGTATTCCATCAAATATTACTAAGGCCAAGAATAGCAGCTGCATTTGCTGGAGCAACATAACGCTGATAAGGCAACTAAACCTCTCAAGAAAACCCATTTACAAAGCCTAAGCAACTGTCTTCACAAAATTCACTTGCGTAAGTGTTCAGGAATAAGGCGCTTTCGCAGTTCAGCAGGCACACCAGAGAGCTCTGTATAAGACATAGAGACTACTCAGATTGAAGTATCAAATCATGTGGGAAAAAAAAGGAAAAACTAAACTGAAGCTCACCTTGAGGAGTAAAGTTGAATAGGGGAGGCAGAGGTCGCCCATTTGGCAAGCAAGCATTTGGTTCCCTTAAAGAATCAAAGAAAGGGTGTGCACATGCTTCCAACTGTCAATAAACACAAAATGCTCTCAACATCCCCGGAAAACAGATATCAAGTGCGTTTAAAGAATGATACCACTTACGGACAACAACTTAGCAAGACTATGTAGAGCCATTAATTCTCTACAAAACAGAATGTTATTTCAACATACATTCTATAGTTTTCATTTTTGAACTTTATAAGCATGATAGGAGATCACATTGAAGTGCTAAAAGCACAATCAATGAGAACTCGCATATTGAAACATGACAAAAATGGAACACCATGTTTGAATGATGAGTAAAATGGGAAACTACCAGAATATCCTAAATTCCTGATAATTAAGAAGAAAATTCTTTACTTACAGCAGTACAGCGTAGAGTTGGAGAATATTGGAGAAGCCTTGACACCAAATCTACTGCTTCAGGGGGCATTCTTTTATGAAATATCTGCAGATTGCAATCTCATTAAGATTTGGTATGCTTGCATTGTGTTTTGGCATGTGGTTTGTGCAATTTGAATGGACAGTTTTCAACAAACTTCATCAAGGAAATGACAAGGGAAGGATGGAAAGAATTTAACTACTAGTGAAGCAGCCACATCCACCGAATAAGTTTTCACTAACCTTGTGCCATGGGTGAGCTTTGATCTGGGGAAACTTGAACTCTGTGTAGTTTGGGTTCATGCACCTAATCTCCTCTCTAGTTGGTGTCCCCAATATCTGGCAAGCACAAAGTATACCAAAACGGTTAGCAAGAGAAAGCAACCAATTTGACAAGAGAAAAACTACCCGACATAAACTATTAGAGAGTCCCTTGATTGCACACCTTGATGATTTCGACCAGCTGATCAACGCCACTTTCTCCAGGGAAAAGAGGCTGCAGATAATACAGCACTAAAATGTCAGACACTAGTGGATTCAAGGCTACAAATGCAATCTCACCAGGTTATATATTTCTATTTAATTGTTAGTTCTTTGAATCTTCTACTTAAGAAAATTGGATTGCTCAGAAGGAATTTATCTTAACACCATTAATGGAATCTAACGTGAAACAGAAACAGTGACAAGGGAAACGCAAAAAATTCTAGAGATTACATCACCACCAGTGAAAAGAATAGGACCATGAATATCAATTATAAGTATCAACTAACCTGTCCTAAAAGTAGCTCAGCCATAACGCAACCAACAGACCACATGTCAATTGCAGTTGTGTACTCAGTAGCACCAAAGATCAATTCAGGAGCCCGGTAATATCGAGAACAAATGTATGATATGTTGGGCTCTCCAGGCACCTAGAAAAAAAAAGGCTAAAATATTAGGGACTGCTTAATTGTAAAGGGAAAAAAGAATTCTTCTTTAAAAAAGAAGCACCACGTACCAACATCTTTGCACTACCAAAATCACAGAGCTTTAGCTGATGCGAGTGGGGATTAACCTTCAGAAGTTAAATAAGCATCAAATAGTCAGGGCACATAGAGGAGAATGGTGAAGAGAGAAGATATAACTCCACTTAACCGCACTACAGGGGTTACTCAAAATATTTCAAGTCATTTTGGCGTGCAAATGGAAGATCTAAAAGCAACAAGCATATTATGAGGGAAAATTGAGTGCTCACCAAAAGATTCTGTGGTTTAATATCACGATGGCATACACCAAGGACACCGTGCATGTAATTCAGAGCCCGACATATCTGAAAAATTTATAATTTAGACAAAATTCATTAGTCTGTGCACAAGATAGTTTACAAGACAAGGAATTAAAGTTGAAGGGATTTGAAATTCCACAATCTTGATGAGAAAAACGAAGAATCCTGCAATAAGCTCACCTGGTATGTGTATAGCTGCACATATATATTGGGCATGTGTTGGTTCATTCTGCTGTAGTGCCTTGAAACTCGGTAAACCGTTTCAGACACGTATTCCAGGACAAGGTTAAGGTAGACTTCATTCTTCTCAGTAGTAGAATAGAAGCAGTGTCGTAGTTTAACAACATTAGGATGATCAAGTGTGCGCATAATCTGAAGTTCCCTGTTCTTGTATCTCCTATCCTGTAAAACCTTCTTTATTGCTACAGATTCACCAGTTTCCAAGCACTTAGCCTGTGAAATAGAAAAGGTGATGAATAAATCAATAAAAGCCATCCAGACAACGGCAATGCTAACATTATCAATAGACATTAGATAAACATACAACTATACCTGAAAGACAACTCCAAATGAACCAGTGCCAACCACGCGCTCCGCCATGTAAGACAATGTCTGTGAAAATAGCATGAGGTCAACATCTGAGCTAAGTTAAAGCCTATAAGACCATATTGGGGGTAAAGAGAAATTAAATTTCATACTAGTTCACCTGTTTCTCTTGTCCATTCCTACCACTCACAGTAGTCACAATAATCTGACCAGTTTCTGTTCCATTTCCACTAACAACAGCAGGTTCCATATCCTATGGGATGCAAGATAGATCAATAACCCTTATTCCAGAATTTAAAGACAACTACTTTACATACTTACTAAATTAGACATAAAAGAGTTAAAACTTTGGGTATACCTTCAAATTATCCTCCAGACTATCAGCTTTATCAGCCTTTTCATCCTTAATTTTCATTTCATGCATTTCTTTAGGAAGCTCATCAAGTTCAGAATTTTCAGGTCTAGTATCCATTGTTGATGTACTTCTAGCAGTGGTTTCCTTAGATGTAGAAGCCATGTCTTCCTTTGGAACTGTAGTAGTTGTACATCTCTCTTCCATTTGAGTTTCACCAACCACTCTTTGATCTACTTCTTTCTCAACCTTCACCCTCTTTATGCTTGAATCACCACCCTATTAAAAATCAGTAACAAATCATACTCTTTTCATGAATTACTGATAAATCTAATCAAAATACAACAAATAAAAAGCAAGCTACCAGTTTCCATTATAACTCCCATTATTGCATTACAACTCCATACTATCAAAATCTAGAACACAACAGCCAAATATTAACAGTCCTCACCTACCCCAGTCCCCAAGCCAAAAGAAACTTG
This sequence comes from Solanum etuberosum, assembly GCA_029582245.1. NCBI lineage: Eukaryota > Viridiplantae > Streptophyta > Magnoliopsida > Solanales > Solanaceae > Solanum > Solanum etuberosum. The sequence goes on along the minus strand of JAJONR010002980.1, from coordinate 9,641 downwards.
TTAAAATTATTAGTCACATGAGTAAATGATCCATCAAATAGCATCTACCTTCTTTAAAGCCCAAACTCTTAAAAGCTTCACTTTTTAGCATAAGTCACACATATTTAGAGCTAAAATGGTGAAAATCTAACCATTTAAGAAGCATTCAACACATTTTTTCGACAAACCCAAAACAAAGACAACAAAAAAAACCTAAGAATTTAAATTCCCAAATTCAAAAACTCCACATCTTTTTTCTTTAATTTGCAAATCAAAACAAATCATAATAAAAAAAAATCATTAATTTCTCTCCGTTTCCCTATATTTTTACTATTTCTCAACCCCAGTGGTTCGACTATACGAATCACTTCTCTCCATTCCCCTTTTATTTAGACCCATTTGAGCAAAAAAAAAAATCAAATATAATTCAATCATAAACTAGCTGGGTTTAATCATATAATCATTTTACACCCATTTCCATAGAAATAAAAAGGGAAATTTACAGGATCTGAAACAGAAGAACGTCCAGAAGCAATGCTCTTAAGGCGACGCATGACATTCATCTCTGCTTCGCCAAGAGCCCAAAAGAAAAACCCCTTTTGTCCTTCACAAAATTTTCAGAGTAATTGATAAGTCTTTCTCCTCTTCCTCAAACACCTGAAAAGTATTTTCTTCAATGGTGAAGATGGAGGAGGGAGAGAGAAAAAGAGAGAAAAACAAAGAAGATAGAGAAATTAGATTTTGAAATGCCAAAATGAGAAAATATGACAACATAAAGCCTCTTCTCTCTCTCTCCTCTCCTTTTGTGATAAATAAAAATAAATCCAAAAACCAAAAAGCATGATAAGAGTCTAGCATTTATATTTTTATTTATTTCACTTTTGACTAAAAAATATAATTTATTTTATGTACTAGCTTCTAAAAAACTATACTAATTTCTAAGAAAAGTAATTAATACTTTATTGTTTTAATTTGTTTGTCATAACATAATAAGATGATTTAATATATTTAATATATTTTTAGTTTAAGATCACAAATTTTTTTATTTTTTATTTTTAACCATAATTTAAAAAGGAATGTTATTATTAATATGTCATCCCTTCTAATTCAAACGTACCTCATACATATTCAATATTATAAGATTTACAAATATATTTAAAATACATTCTATTTTTCATTTAAGATTATTAAAATAATTTTTTTATCTCATTTTTTAAATATTCAAATTTACAAATATAAAATATAAAAAAAAAGTAAATTTCATATAATTTAAAAATGCAATCACATATCTCTAAAAAAAATTAATAATTTTAATTAATCCACTATCTAAATTTTCATCTTATATTATACGTGAGACTCAAAATTCACTCAAGCATATATTGGATAGCACAATAATTCTTTCTTTTCAAATTTGAAATTGTAAATAAACAAATAAAACTCCAAAATAAATAAAAAAGAAAAAACCGACAAAAGGGAAATCTCTCTCTACTAAAAAAAAATTCAAATTATCACTGGTCAAAGTCATGACCGAAAGCCCAATCATTCCTGTCTGCATACTTTTTCGTACTTGCTGTCAAACTTTAATTTTGGGCCGTAGATTTAACATCATACTGAATGGAACGGTGGACAAATCAAAAGCTTAAGTAAATGACGATAATATCCTTAGCGTGGAGAGGGATTTACGAGGGGGCGTGCGATTTGAGACAATAATTATGCCAGCGGAATATTCGCGGGGGTCTTTTTGTCTAACACTTTGACTAGTCCTTATCCTTTTCGCGGTTAGTTTTTATGACTTTGAATTTATTTTTACATCCATTGGTTAGAAAAAGAAACAAGGATCCAATGAACCAATGTGTACAAAATAACCTATATTTATCTTGGGAAAACAGCATTTAATAGAATCACCCAAAGAAAATATTATGAATAAGGTACGTTACTTGAGTCCATAGTCAAGTATGGAAATAGTTTTTTAAGTCCATAGTCAAGTGTGGAAATAGTTTTTCATCTTCAAAAAGTTGGGATAAGCTCAGATTTTATCTGTTAAAATTTTACTGAACATATTATTATCAAAATGGAAAAGGTACATTTTGATCACAATTGATTTTGCAACATCCTTCCCTATTTAAACCTCAATACCTCCCACTCCCACCATCTAATCCACCTAAACACCCCTGATCGGCATAGGACTCGACCTAAGATCGCTTGATCTGAAACCCCTGCCTAGTGCTCGACCTCAATCCAACCCTAATATAGGATTTGATACCAGCCTGTGACATTTCCCAGCCCTCAACTATAACTCAAACTCGACCCCGACATATGACCAAACCACCAACTTAAATCGAGACTCGATCTAGACCTAAAACTTGACCAAGTTACGAATTAGTATTAGGGCAACATCTCAGTTTTTTAATTGAGGGTCAGGTTAAGTCTTGGGACTTAGGATCAAGGTCGGGTTTGAGGGTCGAATCTCGATTCTTGAGTAAGGCAGAGTTTGAATTGGATCTCGATTAAGGTGGAGTTGAGATTAGATCTCGAGATCTCAATGTTAGGTCTCGAGGGTCAAGGTCGAGGTACGGGTTGTTTCTCAAGTTTTAAGGTTAGGATCTTTAGGACCCAATGCCTTAAGTTTTGGGTCGAGTTTGAAGGTTGGGTCTCGGGTTGGGGTCAATATAAGGTCTCGAAGTAAGGGGCCAGTTCTTTGGTAAGGTCGAGTCAGGGTTAGATCCCAATGTCGGTATTTCGGGGATCTAATTAAGGTAGTGGGTCGAAGTTAGGGTCTGATCTCTGGTCTCAAAATCGAGATCTCGAGCTTGATCCCGAGGTCAAGTTTTGGGTCTTGAGTTTTGAATCAATGTTGGGGTCAACTATTATGTTAGGGTCAAGGTCGTGTTTTAGGTCAATATTGGGGCCAGGTCCCAAGTTAGTGTCAGGTTAAGGGTCGAGTCTTGCATTGGGTTGGGATATGGATTATGTTGGTGTAATATATCACAAATATAATAAATTACATTTGAAATAAAATGAACAAAAATGAATAAATAAATCTTTAGGCTGAGACGTAGATATCTTGCTCTCTTTAAGGAGATTCAAGCCCACTGCGGCATAATCTACAACGATCCAATAATAATAGTCTTGACTTGTCCCCTCTAGGATACAACAGCCCAACAACGTCGTACAACTCAAACAACTCCAGATTAGTTGAAGAGTTCGAAGCTCCACATAAGAACACCTTCCTTCAAATATAATTACTTTCTTTTGTATAGTGAATATAGTAGAAGACTTAGAATATTTTCTTTGTCTCAACTCTTACTTTTACTACACAAGATAATACTTCTCATCTTTTATTCCACTTTTTTCATATCTATCTCTTGTTGTCTCATCTTTCTTGGATACTTCACAAAGGAAGAAACACTACTATTTATAGGTGAAGAAGTCTTTCATATAATCAATGGGTAGAATGAGGGATAGTAATGTGAGTAGGTAATTGTGTAAGATGTTACATAAGTTACCAGAAACTAATGGTCAAATGAGTTATAAGAAACTAATGACCATGAAAGTTACAAAAAATAATGGTCATATAAGTTACAAAAATCAATAGTCATCTTCTACCAAATAATAAAATGTATATACACCAATAGATCATGGTCCCAAGTTATAGCTAGTAATATTTGTTTAGGTTATACCTAAATATTCTTAAGACAATATTTCTATTTACTAACCAAACATGAAAAATAAGTAAGTAACTTATTTATTTTCTAGGAACATATTTTTCGTGTAAAACATTTCCCTCCTTACAAAACACATTCAATATATGGTGAAATTTTTCCTTTTCCAATTGCAACATAAAAACTCACTCGATGACTCTAGACAATTCAAAAGTGACAATTAAGGTTGTGTTTGGTAGGGAGGAAAATAATTTTAATTTTTTTTTATATTTTATTGGTTAAAAGATGTTTTGAAAAACAGTTTGCTCTAGTAAATACGTTTTTCAAAAATTAAAAAAATGTCTTTCCTAATGAGCGTAGGAAAAACAAATTTCATATTTGACAATTTAAGTTCATTGTCTCATTTGCATCAACCTAATGTCTCCGGTGGCGAAGTCAGAAATTTTATTAAAGGTGTTTAAGATTTAAGATATATGTGTGAAAATCTAAGCTAAAGACCTCAATTCACCCTTGAAGGTTCTGGAAGAAAACTAAATTTAGAAAAGAGGAAGAAGAATTTTTATTTCATTATATCACGAGTGTTACACTTGTGTCTTATTTATACACTTACATTTCAGATTCAATTCATCCGAAATGCATTCTCTAACTAACTCTGATCAACCATCCAATTACAGCTAATTACCCTTTTAACCCACTAACTGATTAATCCCATACTAACTACTTCTAAACAATAATAACCAACTGTGTACATGAATAACAGAAAATGAGAATTCAACACTCCCCCACAAGTTGAAGGGTACAGGATGTTAAGCACACCTAGCTTGCCTAACAAGTGCAAGTGTTGAGTATGACTCAACCCTTTAGTTAATAAATTCGCTATTTGATGTTGTGTGTGCACATACACTGTTTGGATCACACTAGCCTTGACTTTGTCTCGAATGAAGTGGCAACCAATTTCAATGTGTTTGGTCCTTTCATGGAATACAAGGTTCGCTGCCAACTGAATGGCAGATTTGCTATCACTCAGTACTGTGATTGGCATCTGAATAGACACATTAAGCTCTTTGAACAGCCCTATCAACCAAGTTACTTCTGTTACAACTGAGGCCATGCTTCTATACTCAGCTTCAACTGAGCTTCTATATATTGTCTGTTGCTTCTTTGATTTCCATGACATTATAGACTCTCCAAACTTTACAATATACCATGTTACTGATCTTCTAGTATTAGGGCATGCATCCCAATCTGAATCACACCAACATGTCAATGTTGTGGTAGGTTGAGCCTTTAGCCAGATACCTTGGCCAATTGTTCCTTTCAAATACCTCACCACCCTGACAGTTGCTTCCCAATGAGACTTTTTTGGATGTTGCATAAATTGACTAAGTGTCTGAACAGCATAACTGATGTCAGGTCTAGTAATTATAGCATACATTAGCTTGCCTACCAACCTTTGATAAGCTAAACAATCTATTAATACATCATCTCCATGTAATCCAGTAGCCTTATCAAATTCCACTGAGGTCAATCTCAAGTTGGATTCTAATGGAGTAGTTGTTGTTTTTGCACCACTTAAACTTGTATCAGAAATCAGCTCTAACATATACTTCCTTTGATTCAGAATGATGTCATTCTTGGATCTTAACACCTCAATTCCCAAGAAATATTTAAGCTCTCCCAAATCTTTAAGTTTGAATTGTTTGTGCAATGTCTCTTTTGCTTCTTTGATCAGTGCCTCATTATCCCAGTAATGAGTAACTCATCAACATATATCAAAATAATAACCATCCCTTCTGACGTCTTTAAGGTGAACAAGGAGTAGTCATGAGAACTTTGAATGAAGCCTGCTGCTAATAAAGTGTTGGTGAGTTTGATGTTCCACTGTCTAAAGGTCTGCTTAAGGCCATACAAGGACTTGATCAACTTGCAAACTTTAGTGGTCCCCTGAGTTCTAAAACCTTCAGGCATCTCCATATAATCCTCCTCATCCAGGTCACCTTGTAAAAATGCATTGTATACATCCATTTGGTAAATAGACTAGCCTTTTGAAACAGCTAAAGCAATGACACATCTAACAGTTACCATTTTTGCAACTGGAGAGAATGTGTCATGGTAGTCTATTCCCTCTTGTTAACTATAGCCCTTGGCTACAAGTCTGGCCTTGAACCTTTCCACCTCACCATTAGCTTGATATTTAATCTTGTAGATCCACTTAGAACCAACTGTATGTTTGTCTTTAGGCAAATCAACTACCATCCAGGTTTTGTTATCTTCAAGTGCCTTGATTTCAAGTTTCATAGCATGAATCCATCTAGCATCAGTACTAGCTTGTTTAAAGGTATGAGGTTCTGTTAAGGTTGAAAACTTGGCAAGATAGTTGTGATACTTTGAGGACACATGAGTATAACTGAGATGATTAGCAATGGAATACTTGTTGTTGTGTCCCTTTGTAGGAGCTGAGTAATCTCTCATCCATATAGGTGGTCTAGTTGTCCTGGTATACCTCCTAGTAACAGTTGCAGGTGGTTGGACATCTATTGACTCAACTATGTCAATGTTGGGCAATATCTCTGCAGGGACTTCACCAATGTCTGCAGCAACAAGAACAACAGTTGGGCAACCCTCAACCCTCAGGTACTTCCTCTTCCAGATAAGCAGGATCTTCAGAACATTCAGGTGACATACTTGTGACAGGTTCTTTAGGAAGTTGTGGAGAGGCAAATGGGAATATGTGTTCTTGAAAAACAACATCTCTACTGACTAGAAGTTTGTTTGTGTGTAAGTCCAATAACAAATATCCATTTTGTGTTTCTTATCAAATGTGGGAATCTTATATGGTCCCCATAGGTCCATGTGTACAAGTTCAAATGACATAGATGTTTTGGAATTACTAATAGGAAATGACAATCTAGTCTGCTTAGCTAGAGGACAGACTGAACAACTATTCAGTAGTTCAACATCCTTATTACTATGCAGTAAATCTAAGCATCGCAAAACATGAGAAGAAAGATGGCCAAGTCTTCTATGCCATAGTCCACAGTCCTGCAGTGATACACCTTCAACTATTTTCTGATTGTTTTGAGTTCCACAATTGTTCTGTATGTCAGGTTCATCTCTGAGTATGTATAAACTTCCTTCCTCCATATCAATCTCCTTCACCCTGCCACTGTAAAGGTCCTGGAAGACACAAAAGTCAAGGTAAAAGGAAACAAAACATGAAAGTTCCCTGGTTATCTGTGATACTGATAATAAGTTAAACTTAAAATCAGGAACACATAGTACATCCTTGACACTTTCATTTTTAAACAGAGATATCTCTCTTATGTGTGACATAGTGGCCTTATCACCAGTAGGTAAGTTCACCTTGTCATGATGAAGATCAGTTGTGCATCTACTGTTTGTTAATAAATATTTATCTGTTGTTCTATGATGAGAAGCCCCAATATCTATTATCCAGCTATGTGAGCTAGCATTTGTTGAAAAACAATTAGCCATACCTGTCAAGTTGTCCTACTTCATGTCTTTGTTGTCTTTGCCCAACATGTTCATTATTTGCTTGTATTCTCCATCAGTGAATGCATGTCCTTTAGCAACAAAAGCATTATTCACCTCATGACTGGTAGATGCCACTTGAGTTTGATCTGGATGATCTTTTGAAATGTTGTTTGCTAGGTGATGTCCTGTCTGATCCCCAAAATTGTCATATCCATGATTTCCATGCCCTCCAGAATGAGAATTGGATGGACTTGCTTTTGAGTTGTTCAAACCAGACTTCTTCCTGTTTTTCTAGTCAGCTGGATAGCCAATTAGCTTGTAACAGTTCTCCTTAGTATGTCCAGTGTAGTGACAATATTCACATTTTCTTCCTTTGTAATTATGATTTCCCTGATTATAGCTCTGTCCTCTGTTAACATTCATAGCAATCGTTTCTGGTATTACATTAACAGTTGACACACAAGTATTTTGTTGTTGAATCTCATCCTCTATAATCATATCATAAGCTTGATTAATGGATGGAGTAACACCTTTCAACATAATTTGTCTCCTAGCCTGCTCATAAAACTCATTCAAACCACTGAGAAACTGAATCAATCTAAGCTGATAGAGATGATCTGCATATTCTTTTGATTTTGGACAAGCGCAGCTAGGTGAAGGTACAAGTGCATCGAATTCACCCCAGAGATTCTTCAATTTAGTATAGTAAGTCGAGACAGAATCGGTACCTTGTGACAGTGTGTTGATCTCCCTATGTAGTTGATAAATCCTCATTCGATTGACTTTATCAAATCTCTCCTTCAAGTCTTCCCATACTGTATATGCATTGGTAGCATAAACTATACCACTCAGAAGATCCTCACTAACTGCACTCATCAACCATGATAGAACTATTGCATTACAGGTTTCCCATTGTTCATGCAATTCATCTCGATACAAAGATCTACTGCAAGCTCCCGTAACAAATCCATATTTCCTCTTCCCTAATAGAGCAATTCACATTGATCCACTCCATATCCTATAGTTCTCAGGGCCAGTGAGTTTGATAGGAATCAAAGCCGCACCTGAAGCATCTGATGGACCTATATAAAGGGGATCATTCTAATCTATTCTCGTGGTCGCCATTGTCGTCTTCTTCGTGACTTTGTTGTAGTGAAACAATACTCTGATCTACTAGATAACAAGTATAACCTGCTCTGATATCATGTGAAAATCTAAGCTAAAGACCTCAATTCACCATTGAAGGTTCCGGAAGAAAACTAAATTTAGAAAAGAGGAAGAAGAATTTTTATTTCATCATATCACGAGTGTTACACTTGTGTCTTATTTATACACTTACATTTCAGATTCAATTCATCCGAAATGCATTCTCTAACTAACTCTGATCAACCATCCAATTACAGCTAATTACCCTTTTAAACCAATAACTGATTAATCCCATACTAACTACTTCTAAACAGTAATAACCAACTGTGTACAGGAATAACAGAAAATGGGAATTCAACAATATGTATGATTTTATATATATATATAATGTTTTGACGAAGGATGTTTGATTATCCAGAGTTGTGTGTGACTACACCACTGAACGTCTCCAACTCCCAACCTTTGTACCAAACACCCTAAATTAGAATGGACGGGCATGTTTAATTATTATTTTTTGCAAATATTCCAAAAAATCTACGACTTATTAAGAAAAGAACTAGTCCCTTTTTTGCCCTTCATTTTTGGCGATGAAGAGTTTGTACTTGGGAACCACTAAGCTTGTTTGTTCAAAATCTGAGGGTCTCAACAAGTATATTATATTCTAATGACAATTAATTAAAAGATAAATTCCAATATCATATAAGATTGATATCAAATAAGTAAGTTGCATGAAATGAAATATATGAATTTATTAAGCGATTAGCTAACTTTTAATGTACGTTCTCCATAGGATTATGACCAACTGTTCTTATTAAAAGGGATATAATTTATCATATGGATATACTATTAAGATTCTTCTAATTTAATTTAAGAGTCTCATAATCTATATCGTAAGATTTTCACAATCATCACATAAATATTTTCAATCTTCTTTATATTTGATTTTAGTCCAGGATCCCTGGCAAGACAGTATATTAAAAATTAATTTAAAAAACCCAAATGAAACCAATTTAAAATTTGATTTTTTGAGACTTATAGTCAAATAGATTTAAATAATATTTCTCAAGAATTCTATGAAACTTGTGCTTTGCATAATCAAATTATGTATTTTGTTCCATGGTTTATAACCACATATTTACCTTTATATATTAAGGTTTTAGAAAGAACTTATACAGGTGCAAATGGAAAAAATTATTAAAGCCATTTATCCTCCTCAATCACCTTTTATTTTACCTAATAATACATGTATTACTTTTTCTGCTTTTCAACAACTTATTGATAATGATGTTGCTAAAGTTAGTATTGCTGAGATAAACAATTTGATTTCTCAAAATAATTATCAAAATTTATATGTTAAAG
>JAJONR010002979.1:0-71427 GCA_029582245.1 Solanum etuberosum | reverse complement strand
GAGCTCCATTATTTTTGTCACCAACTAGTTCAACAACAATAATATATTAGTGTTATCTCACAAACGGATTTGATGATCAAAGAGTCTCAATAAAATTACTGGCCTAAGACAAAATTCTAATAAGAGACCTCAACTATGTATACATAGTTATTATTTTTAATTATGAATAGTATTTTTTTCACTCAAAAACCTTGATGAACATCAATACACTAAAAATATTATTGCAACAAGTGTTCTTGACAAACATCACTACACCCTAAGAAAATTATTAATATAAAAAAAATACTTGTAAAGATTATGAAAACTTACCAGTTCAAGAGGAAAAAAATTGGTGTTTGGTTGAGAAAAGAGAGGAAGAAAGTTTGTAGTTGTGAGAGCAAAAGTCACGCAAAGACCGAGAGAGGCGATACAATATTATTTTACAATTTATTAAATAAGTTTGAATGGTGTTAAGACTCTCCTGCAGGTCTGATCCGTTCAGACCTTTTCAGGTCCATTAAGAGGCTTTTTGAAAAAAGAAACAAATGGACTTAATGGGCTGAATCTGAATCATTCAGATTCGGACCTAAAAACCAAATGCACTTAATGGACTGAATCTGAATGATTAAGATTCAGACCTCCATTAAGTGCAAACAAATGAGGCCTTAGCCTTTAAGATTTTTAGTATTAAATTATTTATTAAAATTTGAATAATTTTTCACCATTGTAACTTCAATTGAAACAACACGTCTATATCGGCAAAGTGCACTTATTTAGTATGTGTAATTTTAAATTCATTCTCTTCCAGGAATAAAAATAAAAAGTTAGAAGATAATTAAAATTAAGACATTGTAATAATCAAAAACAGAAACTTTAGAGTGCAAAGTCCACAAGCCACCAGTATGCGTATCCGTGTTTTAAAAGGTGGGGGTGAGACGAAAAGTTTTATGATGCATGGAGCTAGATTTAAGCTTCGAAATACTACTCATAAGTTTCATAGATGATAGATTTATTAGACGTATATTTTATATGCGTTCAATTTTATGATTTTATTATTAAGAAAATAAGCAAAGTAAAATTTATCACTAATAATAAAATCACCGTTATATGGAGCTAGATTTTATCACTAATAATATTTTTTTAAAATTATAATTATTATTTGAGACGAAAAAATGACAAAGCTGAGATAATATTTAAAATGAAATCACCATTCATATTTCATCATTAAATTTTGATACGGTAATTACGTATAAAAAATAATATCTTGACACGATATGTTCATAATTTATCCAGCATTTGATATGTTAGCTTTTAGAGAAATTACATATAAATGATATATAGATCTACTCTCAAGCCTTAACATCATAAATTTGATGTCACAAGTAAATTAAGACATTCATATTACTCGTTAATGTTTTCCATATAGTATGATAAATAATTCTTAGCCGGCCACATGCTTAAAAGTAAATAAATAGTCAAAGTTTTTAAATTTGGGTTTTTGGTGAATTTGGTTTAGATTAATTAGCTATGATATGCTTAGATACTTAAGGATCATCATGGAACTTACTATTACTATTCACACCTAGTAAGTAAGTAAGTAAATATCTAACATGACAATTGTTGCCATAAATAAAAGGCAGATATATAATTTTTATGGTGGACGTTCGATATTCAATTTAATATTTTTCAAGTTTAATTTTAATAGTTTGATAGTTCAATTTTAATAGTTTGATAATTAAAAGTAAATATCAAATACTAAACTTTCAAAGTTTGATACAATAAATCTCAATTTGATTTGTTTATTCGATTTTCGGTGATTTAAATTCACTCCTCACCATCAAATGATTTTCACTTATTTTTCAGAGTTTGATTGATAAATGAAAGTTTATAAAAGAGGGATAGTACTATCATCAAATCGGATAGCGTTATATTGAAAGTTTTACTACGAAAGATTGGTAGTACTCCCTTCATTCCAAAACAATTGTCACATTTTAGTTTTCAACAATTAATTTAATTTATTTTTAAAGCTATATCATATTAGATTGATTCGATATTTTAAAATTAAATTTAGATATTTAAAAAATGTATAGAAAATACTACAAAATACAATTTTTTTCTCTCATATCAATATAATAAAAAAAAATATATGTCCTACCCAACAAACCCTAAATAGTGGTGGGATTACCCCCGTACTTGATAGCTTTTCATTAATTCTTAAAAGGCATTTGAGAAAACTATATATGGTCCTTAATTCATAAGTACGTAAATAGAATTGTCAACTTTTGTATCGGCGCGAGTTTAATGAAAACTTTAATTGTTCAAAGTAGAGAGGCCAAAATTCATAGGGGTCTAGCAAGGAGCTAGTTGCTAAAACATCCTTTTGCCAAAAAAAATAATAAAAATAATAAACTTTTTAACTAATTAGCCTCTTACTGTGGATGCGACTGCTCCTTTCTTAATTCGAGATCTTAGGTTCGAGTTTTGGGTATGAAAAAATCTTTGATAGGGACTGCTTGTCAGGTTGCCCTCAAATGGAACCCTACGCAACACAAGTCTAGAATAATCGTACTCCAATACAAAAATCAGATATCAAATGAAGCAAAAAAAAAAAAAACTAGCCAGGCTCTTACTCGACTTCTAAACTAATTGCATGTGGTATTACGCTATAAAAAGTAAAAGAAAAACTTTTAGGCTCCATTTGTACATGATTCAAATCATAATTTGATATTAGTTATTTAAAATTAAGTTGGTTTGAAGTTAAAATTTTGTTTGGATATGTAATTTAATTTTTTTGTGTATTTTTTTCTCATAAACATAAAAATCTCATAATTTGTGAAAACTGTTAAAAAAAAAATCAACTATTATACGATCTTTTTAAATAAACAATTATAGTTCAATTCCTCCCAACTGCACTTTCGAATTATTTAACCAAGGACATAAATTCAGAAACGCTGATCGGAAAATAAAAATGTAGATTTTGAAAGGTATTAAATACAGATTTTGATTTAAAAACTTAAGAAATAGGCTAAAATTTGTTTCTTTTTCTCAAGAAAGTTAAGAAATGATTACCAAAAGGGTTGTCTTGAGTTTAATATTCGCTGGAAAAAAGGGAATTTACCTAAATCCCACTAGTTTAGGAATTAATTACTTAGATATACTTTAGTTTGTAATGTTACGTATGTCATCAGATTTTAGCATGTCTAAATACATTCAAATACATGTATCTAGAGATATATGGGGTCAATATTAGGTGTAATTTGTTCTAGATACATTGTATCCAAGTGAATTCGCATGTACCTGGGATACATAACAAATATTGATCGCCTCTCTCCCATCTAGCTCGCCACTCTCCCACCAGATACGTATAGATACATGTATGTATCTAGTGTGATTCGCATGTATCTAGGATACATACGAATCTCGCTCGCCTCTTTCTCTATTTTTGTGTATCGGGTAGCGAAAATACATGTATTTAAGTATATTTTTCTCAATATACTTAGTGATAAGATAGTAATATTTTGAAATTATAGGTAATAATAGTATATATAGTAGTGAAATATATCTAAATATGTAGTCTTTCTGGAAAAAAATACAAGATCATTCGGTTCGTCTTCTCAATGCTTTTGACCCAATGATTACGGCCCAACATAAGTCACATTCAAAAAGATTTTTCGGCCCAATAGGTCATTAAAGTAAGAGGAACTTACAAAAATGACTATAGTTTTAGGGTTATTAAATGAAAAATTTACGCGGAATGGCAAAAATTAATATGTTATTATTCAGCGTGGGTATAATTTAATTTAATTACTTTGAATGAATACAGTTTTATAAATTTTGCCATTAAATAAAGGACCCACCTATTATTTGTATACCGAATCAAATCACCCCTCTCTTCCGTTGTATAAACGTTTATACAAATCAATTTTTATCTCTCTTCTCTCCATTCCCCTGACTTTCTCCTAAATTCACTCACTCACTTTTATTTTGAATTTCGCTCTCTCCCTCCTAATCGTGTCTTTTTCTTCTTTTTTTTCGTTTGTTTATTGCTGGCTTATGTTTTTTTTTTGGGTATTTTTTTCTCAAAACATGAAGTTTCATTGCAGATGTCAAAGAGGATCTATTGTGTCCAGTACCAATATGGTTGATTCAAATTCGGAAACAAATCTCAAGCGGAATTGGCAGATCATATTGAGCCAAGTCTGAATCCTATGAGAAGCATTGTAATACATCAACCAACAGTTGTCGATGACCAGCCACCATTACCGGCCCATAGGAATATACATGACATCGTTTGGATCAGATTCTGGTAATTAACAATTTTTCATTTTTCAAATGTATTTGTATAATATATATAAGTTAAATTCATATCAATATTTTATACTTTTCAAGTAGTTCTTCAAAGTGTCCAGTGATTTTCAAACTGAAACATCCTTTTGTTTCAATGTCCGAAGCGGATGAATCATCATTGTATACAGCCTTTTGAAAATGGTTGAATGAAGGCTTAATGTTAAGTATTATACAAAGTAAACCATAGCATTATACAAAATCAATTTAACCCTATTTATACATATTCATATATGATCGGTATACATATACAAATCAAAACACTTGTATACTGACAGAGTTATACATATACAATTATTTCATATACAAAATACTTATACAATTACTTCCATTTATACATAGTATAACACTTTTATACAATTATATATATATACATAATATAACTTAAACAATATACAAATCTTAACAAAATATAAATAATATAGGTTAATGAAAATAAAGCACAACCTCTTTGCCGATACATATGCAATTTATATATACATATGCCACATATACAAACGATAAAAAATTGATTAACAGACGAACGGTTTCATATAATTTGTTGAACCAACAATTCGAATAGACACAAAACAATCAAAATTCGTATATGAAAATTTCAATTATATACTATACAAATCAATAGTATTTTTTTTTGCCGTTCAAAACATGAAGTTTCATTGAAAGAAATCCTTACCTGGCGTTTAATATACAAGAATATTGATTAACCATAAAAAAAAAATTTGTTTAATCTCGCATCAGTCGTATGAGGAAAACAATTGTTATGGTGTTTGTATCGTTATAGGACTCTTTTTTTGAAAAATATTTGATTTAAAACGATTAGCTTGAATCATGGGATTAGGTAAATTTTATGTTACCATATTTAGCGCTCATGTATCAATTTATTAAAAAAATAAATTTTGTATAAATCATAAACAGAAAAAACGTTATATACAAATTTAATGTTGTATAGCAAATAAAATTATACCCATGGAGCATAATTAGATAAACTATAACTATAGAGCATTATTTCCTTAAATCTGTTTGCCATATATGAAATTTTCCCTTATTAAATTTGAATAGTTATAAGTATGATTTTTTTTTTTTAAAAGGCTACATTTTATGTCTATATTTAAACTATAGTCATTTTTGTAAGTTCCTCTTTTATTATATTTTGATCCTCAGATATATGTATTTGGCGTGCCCAGATACATGCTAAGCATATACATCTAATTATGTGTATCCAAATATGGATTGTAATTGAAACATGTCAATTTAGAAGCAAATCACACATTATTCTCTGAATTTCAAATTTTGCTCAAAAAAATTCATATTTCTTCACATTTTTTTCGAGCATGAAAAATCTTTTCCCATAGATAAATATAATATTAATTCAAATATATGTAAACTTTATCAGAATCATAAACTCTTAATTAGATATATGTGTGTATTATGATCATCTAATTATGATCATTAACTCTTAATTAGATACATACAAGTATATATTTGAAAAACTTATATGCAGTTTAAGTGCTGGAAAGGTATGCTAGGGTCTTGTTTCGGTAGACATTACTCGGGCCTCATTTATTTGTATTTAATGAACGGCTTAATGTTAATTATTCAAATCTTAGATGATTTGTTTTTAAAGTTGAATCTTAATCATTTAGATTTTTATTATCAAGTGTGTTTGTTTTTTCTTATTTCATAATCACTTAACGAGGCTAAATAGATTTGAATTAGGGAAAATTATGCAAAAAGGCTACTCGGTCCTTTTCTTTACACAAAATTTAGCCCAATTTCCAAAATTACCAAAATCGGTCAAATAATATTCTTCTTCCTTTCAATTTCGTCAAATACAAAACCCTCCCCAAAAAAATAATTAAGTTTATTTTTAAAAAATATTTTCAATTTCAATTCAAAAATTATTTTATACTCTCTAGTAAAAATAAAAGATATTTTCTCAAAAATATTTTTCATTCATAAATCAAACGCTAAAAAATCTTTTCCGAAAAATATTTTCTACTCACCAACCAAACATGAGAAAATAAGTCAAAAATCTACTTGTTTTCCAGGAAAACATTTTCCTTCGTACCAAACACACCCTAAGATGTCTATTTAAAAATTTCTACAAAAATGATAGTTCACTACTATTTCATCTTCTTTCACCCACCACTTACACATATCATTTCAATCACAACTACCACCGCCATCAATTAGCACCGCCAGCTACCACCCACAACCACCATCCTCAGCCTAACAAGAATTACCATTACCCCCAATCACCAAAATCAATTGTCATCACTAATATAATCATCATTTGTAATCATCACCACCAACTATTATTACGTCCACTAATTTCTATCGATACTACCTTCAACCAGCATTATAATTGCTAATTGTTCATCATCCTTCATCACCATCATCAGTTAGCTATTAATATCATTTCATTACTACTTATCATCCATTATCAATAATAACCACGGTTGATCAATACTGTCAACAACTATACTATAAGATACTATCCATAACCACCATCATTCCAAATCGACACACACAATCATCATTATTAGACATCACCACCATCAATTGCCTTATAAAAAAATTAAAATATTTTATTAATATAATGTTAAATCAATTTAGTATTTTATTTGAATTTTATATTTATTATTTTTTAAACAAATACAAATTTTATATATTCAGATGTTGAGAAAACAAAATCTTAACTATTTAGTATTCAAATTTTCATTCAACATCTAAATATTCATTTAGATTTCGACCTTTAGGAGACTGTTTGGATTGATTTTTTTAATTCAACTTTTGACTTTTTTTAGCCTAAAAAAGTGCTTAAAACACCTTTTGTATTTTTCAAATACTTTCAAAATTTTAAAAAGAGCTTAAAAGTTAAAAAACCAAATCTACTTAAAATAAGTCAATTCAATCACCCACTAAATCTTAATACACATCTTGATATTCAGGTGTGCATTAAGATTCGAACGTCTTAATCTTTTAATGATAACAAATAAACCACCAATCATGTTAAGGACTTCATAAATAAACAATCAGTTATGTATTTCAATTTTGACTTTCGCATCAGAAAAATAAGTTTTAATAAGACTTGCTTTTTTAATGATTTTAAAATATGTTTCCGCTTATGTCTAGATGTATGATAATGTTTCATACCATGTTATGAGTACCGTACATGTGTCGATCATGTCACGTTCTAGGCTTGATGCATGACAAATTGATCTCTAATGTGGATACCCTACACCAAGTAAGAAATCAAAAATTAAAAAGGAAAAAGAAAACTAAGTAGAGTAGAGAGTAAATGAACAGTCATCCATGTTTGAGAAATTGCCTAGAAATATCACTTTTGTTCTTTTGAGGATTACAATGTCACCCAACTATTCCTATTTTCCTCAAAATATACATGACACAATAAAAACACACTTCTCTCTTCTAATGAGATGACATGTCACATTATTCGTTTTTTTATAACAATTTTCTAACACTTTTAAATCATTCATATTTTATACCCAATAGAAGAATTATTATTTTTCCATATTGTTGAAAAAAAGAATTTCTAATATTGTTGTTAAAAATGCCATGTCACATTTTTTTTAATTCTGTTACTTTTAATAAATTTCCTTTTATTTATTATATTTGAAAAAAACTGCATTTATATTTATCTACTTTACCATATCAAGAGAAAAATAAAAATGAATTGTATTTTTACTTTTAGAATTAATTATTCATTCTAAATTATTTTCCATTTTTAATTGTTCACTTTAGCATATCAAGAGAAAAATAATTTAGTTTCTTATTATTACGTTTAACATTAATAATTTATTCTAAACCATTTCTCAAATCAATCATTCTTTTAAGTGCTTAAAGAATGTGCAAAGTACACACTATTAATGGGATGCCATGTTTCATTGTTTCATTTTTTTGGTTTAGCAATAACTTTTTCTAACTGCGCTCATCATATTTGCTTTAGTATTAGAATTTATATATAGGGGAAATCTAGTTCTACTCCATCCGTCCGTCTTTATATCTTTACTTCTTCGATATTAATTTAACACATTTCTTAAGAAATAATAAATAAAATGATAATTTTATTATATCATTTTCTGAATATAATAAATTTAATATTTTAAAAAATGCATTGACAATAACTATAACTAATAATAAGAGTAAATTAGAAATTAGGTGATAAATTATCTCTTGATTTTCTAAACTAAGCAAATAAAAATGAATATTTATTTATAATATAAAAATAAAAATGGATGGATGGAATAGTTGCTAGGAAAAAAAGTTCGTAAAATAAGTTAGTTAATACAGTACTCTTGAATTTTGATGAGTACGTGAAAACTGTTCTCTAACGTCACTTTTTTTTTTTTCTGTTCACTTTTACTTGTTTTTAATGTGCATTCTGCATATTCTTTAAGAACTTAAAGAATGAATGATTTGAGAAATGATTTAGAATAAATAATTAATGTTAAACGTAATAATTGCAAAATAAATTATCTTTTTCTTGATATGCTAAAATAAACAACTAAAAATGGAAAATAATTTAGAATGAATGTTAATACTAAAAGTAAAAATATAATTTCTTTTTATCTTTCTCCTGATATAATAAAATAGATAAATAAAGATTTAATTTCATTTTTGACATGATAAACAAATAAAAATAAAATTATTAAAAGTCGACGAAGTTAAAAATATGACATGACATTTTCAACAACATTAATTTTCTTTTAACAATATGGAAAAGTAATAAATTTTTATTGGGTATAAAAAGTTTAAAAATTTATTGTTAAAATAAATAGAAAATAATGTGACAAGTCAGCCGAGAGAAAGATGTTTTTATTGTGTATATTTTGAGAAAAATAAGAATAGTCGAGTGATATTATAATCTAAAAAGAAATAAAAATAATATTCAGACAATTTTCCAAATATGGATATGGATGACTTTTTAGGAAATTTACTGACAGAGTAAGAGAATGCAATTTCGTTAAGTTTGAGGGCCGTTTTATCATTTACCTGAAATGCTGGTAAGTTGGATTCACATAGGATATATATTCGCGCAGAGAGAGAAGGAGGAGGAGGAAGAGTGTGAGACTATGGAAGCTCCGAAGTTATTGCTGTTGATTTTGCTGATTCCTTTCGACTTGTTTATCGTCAAATCCCTCGGAGATGGCGTCACTCATGAAGAAGCCAAAGAGCTCAGAGATGAGGTAACCTTATTTCTCTTCTCCTTATCAATTGTTCACAAGCAGATCGACAAATTTTTTTGACGTTTTGAAATGTTGATCATCAAGTTCAATTATTGATTGCTTCTTTTAGTTCCAAATGTAGTTGTGTAAAGTGTTCTTGGATTGATACAATTGATCGCTGCATAAAATAATTTGTTTTGAGAATCGACTGACAGCTCTCCGATAGGAATTTTAAAGTTGAATTAGCGGAGGATATATCATGTTTCATAAAATTGCAATGGATGGAGCAGGTGTCAATTTAAAATAAAAATGTATTCTTTATAATGAGAAAGCTTCCGTTTTGAAGCGGAGTTGTTACGGAAGATATCATAGAGAAATGTGAAAGGAATAAGTATTAAGGGCTAGGAATAGACAGTGGCATGGTGATTGATGTTGAAGGGTCCATCATTGAACATACTAGTCTATTTCTCGTTTGGAAATCCAAACAATTGGTACCCTTTTTGAAGAAGGGGAAGAAGTGTTTCTCTTTCCTTCCAGCCTCACATTATTATATCTGCTTTTACTATTAATCTCGCCTTTATATCCTAGTTCGGAAGTAGGGTGGTTAAGGAAAAAAAACGTGACAGAAAGTTGGGTAGATAATATCTTGTTCATTTTTTTTCTGTTTTGCCCTTCCCTTTCGATTTGAAAATTAATAACGTGATTAAAAAATTGTGATGTTTCATTACTTTTTAGGTGCGTGAGATGTTCTACCATGCATTTAACGGATACATGAACCATGCTTTTCCACGCGATGAGTTAAGGCCTTTATCTTGTGGAGGAGAAGACACACTTGGTGGCTATGCCTTAACATTGGTAACAAGACAGCTTTTTTGTTAGACTACTAGTTTTTCTTGGTAAACATATAGTTAGTGTTCCGATCATGTGCTTTTTTACAGATTGACTCATTGGACACCTTGGCTTTGCTTGGTGACAGAGAGCGCTTTACTGCTTCTGTTGAATGGATTGGTAAAAATCTTCGGTTTGATATTGTGAGTATGGAATTTGTATAAAAACATAATGAACTTAGGAGTGAATGATTTTGCTCTTTAATAGACATTGCCTTATGAATTTCAGATCATTAACTTGTTAAAGTTGGATTTAGAAGCAGTCATCTGAATTCGTGAAAGTTCTTTTTTGCCATTAACTCCTTTTGAGTGCCATGGAAAGGTGGTCTCGAATATGAACATAATCATTCCTGTCTATTGATGGGTAATCAAGTACTGTTTAGTGGCCATAATGTTTCCAATGTTGAATATATAAGTTTTCATGCTTGGGGCCTTGTGTTCAACTTGTATGACAAAACCGAACTTAAGAATCATCAAGTAGTTTGACGAGGTTGAACTAAAGTTGTGATCTACCTATGCTTGATGCTTTTATCAGCTCAGCAAATAACTGACTTGTGTAAATTTAGGTTATTAATAAATTAGGAATACTAAACAATTCATATTTCTTGTAAAAGGATAGTCATTTTTATGATTAGCTAGCTTTATATTGTAAGCTTAGAGTTTGCTGCTTGCTATTTACAGCTCGTTGACATAGAAGTAACCTCTTTTGCATGCCTCATGGCTCATTCTGGAATTTATCCATTTAAAGCTAGTCTCAATGTTTGATATCTGTGCTTATTTGCTGTGTTTTAGGGAAGACATCTATTAGAAAAATGGTTAAAATGTGACAATTGTTCAAATATACGGTCCACTTCTCTTGCCGAGATTTAGGTTATGTTTGATAAAGACGAAAACTAGATACACCAAAATCTGAAATCTATTTGAGTTGTTGAGCTGTAAGAGTTAAAAGGATGAGTTTTGTGAATTTTGATATATTTCAAAACAAAATTGAGGTGGTAATTCGACATGAAACTAAGGTGCAAATTATGAGTATTAACATGTTTACAACTATTCAGATTTAATGTTGGGGTTTTCTAATACATAGAAATGGTAAATATTAAATGGAAATGGAAATGGAAATTAAAATTAAAATTAATTCTTTATACAAGAGACAGAAGTGAACTTTACTGAAATAGTATAGCATTTATTAGGTATTGTTTGGATTACTGAAATATGTTTGATGACTAGTATACTTATTACGGTTTACCCAGAAAAATAATTTCTAGTCTATTTGTACATTCTTGTTTTTACTGTTGAATTAGGTGAGCAAACAGCCATATATTCACCTTGTCATAATCTGCTTTGTATCTTCATGAAGAGGGTTTAGCTTGGAGTTCCAATACTTTTAACTAGAATCTAAGTTTTTAAGATAAGAGCAAGAAAAAAACGTTGTTCATACTGCTTCTAAGTTGCTCGGACTCTTCGCTTTCGATGCCGCACCCATGTTGACACGACATGGGTGTGGGATCCATACCTGCTTTCTGTAATCAAAACAAAAATTAAGTGAAATTGAAGAAAATGGAATACCTTGTATAAATAAATTTCTATTGTCACTCACTGTCCTTTAATTACCTTCCAAGAGTCTCCTCAAGTTTTCCACATAATATCTCATAATTTAGGTCATATAACTCTATTTTTAAATTTTAGATATATGAATTATTTTTAGCCGAATCCCCGCACTCATATCCATATATGGATCCGTATCCCCAAATCTTAAACTTAGATTATAGAGGATCCAACCTCTAGATCCACACCCGTATCTTACACCCACAATCGAGTCGAGCAACTTACCTATGCTTTATACCTTCCTAAAAAGTTTTTACCTTGTAAGGAGATTGTTGGAGTAGTACAAGGTTAGGAAGAAAGACTTACACATGGTGTTCATTAACCCTGAAAAGGCATACGATAAAGTTCCTTGGGAGGTCTATAGAGGTGTTTGGAGTCTAGAAATGTACTTGTGGCCTACATTAGGGCAATTTAGGACATGTACTATGGAGCCAAGGCCAGGGTAAGATAGTGGGAGGTGACTCAAAACACTTCTTAATTTTGATGGGGTTGCACTAGGGATCGACCCTTAGCCTATTCCTAGTTGTCTTAGTGATAGATGAATTGACACTACATATACAAAGAGAGGTGCCGTGATGTATATTATTCATTGATGACATAATATTGATTGACGAGACGCATGATTGAGTTAACAATATGTTGGAAGTTTGGAGACAAACCCTAGAATCTAAAGTTTCCAGGTTACTTAACCAGAGTACTTGGAGTACAAGTTCAGTGATGTAATGCATAAAGCATAGATGGAAGTGAAGATCGATACAAAAGTCGTACCCGAGAGAGGAAGTTTGAAGCATCTTGAGTCTATAATCTAAGGAATCAAGGAGATTGACAATGATATCACACATCGTGTTGACGTGGGGTGGGTGAAGTGGAAGTTCGTGTCAAGAGTATTATGTTATAAGAATGTGTTACCAAGGCTTAAAGGTAAGTTCTATAGAGTGGTGGTTAGACCTACATTGTCATATGGGTAGAGTGCTGACCAGTCAAGAATGTACACATCCAAAAAAATGAAGGTAATGGAGATGAGGATGCTAGGATGCATGTATGGGCGTAGGAGAGATAAGATCAGGAACAAGGTTATACAGGTTAATGTGGGAGTCGTTTTCGTGGAGGACAAGATAAGGAAAACGAGGTTAAGATCATTCAGACATGTGAAGAGGAAGTGCACGGATGCACCAGTAAGGAGGTGTGAGGGGTTGGTTATTGCAGGTTTTAAGAGAGGTAGAGGTAGGAGGAAGAAGAACTAGGGAAGGTGCTTAGACAGGACATGATACACCTTCAGCTTACTCAGAATATGACCCTAGATAGGAAGGTTTGGAGGTCGAGGAGAAGGGTAGACGGATAGTAGGTAGCCAAGTGTTTTCATACTTATATGTGGAAGAGATTGGGCGTCGGTCTCCTCTTCTCATCTTCTCCTTATTTAGTCGTATTAGTTAGTATTCACGTATTATCTTATTATTCAATTTTCACTACTACTTGTTGCTTCATCTGCTCGTTGCTCTATTTATTTTGCCATTTTGCTATATGTTTCTTTCAAATCTGCCTTATTACACTTCTTTTGAGCTGAGTGTCTATCGGAAAACAACTTTTCTACCTTGCGAAGGTAGAGTTAAGGTTTGCATACATCCTTCCCTCCCCAGACCCCACTTGGGACTACTCCGGGTAAGTTGTTGTCGTTGTAATACTTCTAACAAGCATTTGAATTCTTAAGATAAGAGCAACAAGGAGTTTTGTCCATTCAATATACTTTACTGATATTGAAGGTTTATGTTTGACATTAAGCTTTTGCCTGGCATCCTTGTGAAAAAATATTTTTCCATTTTCATTTCTGTCACAATTTTCTGAGGATGAATATCTTGTACCACTACTTTTCTGAGTTTATGAATTTTACTATGTATTTGCAGAACAAAACAGTATCTATCTTTGAGACTACAATCCGTATCCTTGGAGGTTTAATTTCTGCTCATCTCATTGCAAGTGACCACAACACGGTATCATATTCATATCTATGTTTTCCTTGAGTATTTTAAAAAGTATTACTTTCTGAAACAGCAGATTGTGTCTTCTATGGTTGTTAACTTTAGCCAAGTGGAATTCTCTTGCTACTTTCTCCAAAATATTTTAACCAGGTTCTTTCTAAAACTGCAGGGCATGAGGATTCCCTCTTATGATGATGAGTTGCTTCACTTGGCTGAAGACTTGGCACGGAGAATGTTGCCTGCATTTGATACTCCTACAGGTATGGAATTGGATTTTGGCGATAGTCGATATCAGTTGGGTAGAATCAATCATGTTAAGAATGTTGTGTAATTATTGTGAATAAGTTGTACATCAACTAGGGAGATTATTTTTCTTGTAACTGTGTAACTTTGATTTTGTTCTTTTTTTTTTTGATAACCGAGAAATCCGTCTGTGACCCGCCCTTTGGACCAATCACAACCTTATTTTAAATGTGTATATTACTATCTAAACACCAATAGCTTGACAGAATTGTTAAGCTAAGCTTTCTGTCAATATTCTCTTGTGTTCTTTATTTCTTACATGATGTCAGAATCAGTCTCATACTTGTTGTGTTTCTCAATGTTGGATCTCCTTTTATGTTTTCATGCTCCGATATCCAATTATAGACATGCAACGAGGGGTTGAGTATTCGACATTAGTTGAATGGATTGTTGTCTCTATATTGTCTTGGACAATTCTGACCTCATGATATAGCTCTTGGGTTTTAGTTAGGCTTATGAACCATTTTGTATTGCGGTTGTTTGGCAGGGTACCCTCTGAAAGGCGTTCATACTTCCAAATGTTGCATTTCTAGTTGGACGCACTTTCGATTTCAGACGAGCAAAAACAAATTGTAGTTGTAAGATCCAGTGCAAAAGCAGAATATCTAGCAATGATAGCATTGAATTATAATCTTATATGGATCAAACAACTAGGGAAAGATTTAAAGTCGGGACGGATCGATCATATGGAGCTTGTGTATGATAATCAAGCTGCATTGCGTATTGCTTCAAATCCGATGTTTCATGAGAGGAAAGTACATAGAGATAGGTTGTCATTTTGTTTAGAGAAAATATATTCTTAGGACACATTGACATAAAGTTTGTTAAGTCAAATAATCAACTTAAATATATCCACTCAATTTATTACTGGCCTCAAACTAGTTCTATATGTCACTAGTTTGATACATACAATTTGTGTGCACTAGCTTGAGTAAAAGTGTTTAGAATAGTGTGTAGTTACTGTAGATATGTTGTAATCAATTAGGGAGATTTTTTTCTTGTAATTATGTAACCTTGATTTCCTAACTATTTTGAAATAGGTATATATTACTATTCAAAAACCCAATAGTTTAACATGATAACCAAGATAAACTTTCTAAAAGAATAACCAAGCTAAACTTAACTATTTATTACCATCGCACCAAAGAAGGAAGGTGTGACGAGCATAAAGGATTTTAGACCTATTAGCCTGGTAGGAAGCATTTATTAGATTTTATCTAAGGTGCCTTCTAATAGACTAAAGAAGGTCTTGGATGAGACAGTGTCCTCTTCTCAGAATGCTTTTATGGAAGGACGACAATACTGGATGTTGCTTTGGTGGCAAGAAAGAAGAGAGGGGTTCCGGGTATTTTATGTAAGTTGAACCTTGAGAAAGCGTACGATCATGTGAATTGGGAGTTCCTGGATTTCATGATGTTGAAGATGGGCTCTGGAGAGAAATGGAGGAGCTGGATCAAGTTCTGCATTTCTACGGCCAGATTCTCTGTTTTGGTAAATGGTAGTCCGTGTGGAATTCGGTGAATTGAGAGAGTAGAGAAGCTGTTAGCGGGGTGGAAAAAGAGGTACTTGTCCAAGGGGGTAAAGAAATTCTGATCAAAAGCACTCTTTCTAGCATTCCAACATACTTCATGTCTCTTCTACAGGCTCCGAGCTAAGTGACTGAAAGTTTGGAAAGACTACAACGTAACTTTCTTTGGGACTCAGCGGAAGACATTAGGAAGATTCATCTTGTGAATTGGAGAGTTGTCATTTTTCCGATGCAATGGGGTGGACTTGGAGTAAAGGATCTCAAGGTGTTCAATAAAGCTCTGTTAGGGAGGTGTATCTGGAGATTTGGGGTGGAAGAGAATGCTTTTTGGAGCGGGGTGGTTGCGGAAAAATATGGTATGGTGGCTGGAGGACTAGGAACATTGTAACTCCGTTTGGGTGTGGTTTGTGGAGGAGTATCATGAAGGGGTGGGAGGATTTTTGTGGACATATTTCGTTTAAGGTTCCAAAAAGAGATGACAGTCCAACAAATTGGTAGGTCTCATGAGGGCGTGTTCCATTGGGACTTAAGATTCATAATGAACCTGCACGATTGGGAGATGGAATTCTACAGTTTTGATTGAGTTGTTGTATGGGCTCAGTTCACCAAACAACTCATTGGATGTATGGAGGTGGTGGGACAGTGGAGATGGTTTATTTACAGTTAGCTCTTTTTATAAGAGGTTACTAGTGAGAGAGGAATGTTCTTTCCCCCATGATTTCATTTGGATCCCTAGAGAGGGTTAGCTTTTTTGTATGGTTGGCAGCTACGGGTGCGACTTAACAATGGAGAATCTTTGAAAGACGAGGATCACATATGTTAGTTGGTGCTTTATGTGTAAGAGTCGAGGCGAAAATGTAGATCATCTTCTTTTGCATTGTAAGGTGGTTTGCCGGTTATGGAGGGTGGCCCTTAATTGGTTTAAGATGCAATGGGTGATGCCGGGTGCAGTGAAGGAAGCTTTGCAAAGTTGGACCCATAGAAGCCAAAGAGACCCTCAAGGGCATGACGCGCTGCCCCATTAGCAATCATGTGAGTCATTTGAAAAGAGAGGAATAGTAGGGCCTTTGAGGGTGTAACAAGAGTTTGTAAAAATGCGAAGTAGTATTTTGTCTGTAGTTTCTTTTTGGTGTACTTATGAGGTTCCTATTTGTATAGAGGATTAGACCTCTTTTGTTGAGAACCATATTTTGATTTAGGTTCTCTCCTTTGGTATATGACTTGCATCCGGGGTTTCCCTCAATAGATAATAAAAGTATTTACCTTGTCAAAAAATAAATAATTCTCAGTGTTCTCCTTATTCTTTATTTCTCAGAAATTGTTTTTCCGCCCCTTCCTTCACAGGAATGTCCCTACAATTAAAACAAAATATATTTGATAAAGTGTATAATTAAAACAAAATTCAAATGCTTTCTGGAGCAGCCTTGACTCTTCACTGCAGATATTTACACTTTTTCTTCCACCCATCTGCTTTCAATCCTCTGGAACAAAGCTTGTTTTTTCTTCAGAACCTTCCATGTGTACTCCTTGTTGCTTGCTCAGCTTGAGTATGTTCCTTTTGACTCTAGAGACTTCACCTGATATTAGCTTTATCTGGATGTCCACATGTAATCTTCCTTCTGTTCCAGGGTATCGACATTGTGTTAGTGGCAATTGCCAAAGATTGATCACCATCTGAAGGGAGTTCAGAGACAACTCCCTCAGTGGTCTATTATCGTAATGGAATGTGGAATCAATTCTGCACTATCCCAGCTAGCACTAGCATAGGTAGCTCTCGACTTCCACTATCTGCCGGTTCTGCCTAAAATGATTCAGCTTGAAGCCTCTTTCTCAATTACAACGGGTCATGGAAAGAATACTTATTAATCTTGTCAGCAAAAAAATGTCCATTAATTAGATATTATTGCTTGAGGTGCTTGATAAAGATCCTAGTCTTGTCCATCTCATGGTAATTGGATTTGGATTGCCATGAGGCTTGTCCAGCCTGACAATCTCCAGTTGCTGTACCAAAGTAGATCTATGAGTAGAGTTTTCTGGTTCTTAGTTTTGTTGGATATTTTATGACCCACACAAGTATTTAATGATAAAAGCCTGAGGTTTTTGAAGTGTGCATTTGAATCTAACACTTTCCTATCCTAGTAACAAGATGTTACCTGTCTTATAATCTGAATTACTTTTGCTGCAGGAATTCCATTTGGATCAGTAAATTTGTTGTATGGAGTCGATGAAAATGAAAGCAAGGCATATCCTCTTTTATTCTCCTTTTCTCTTTCCCGTGCTGTATTAGACTTCTTTCTACAGTGTTATTATGTCTAGTGTGGCAGTGGTTGAGATGGAGCAGACATTCTGTATTCAATCTTGCTTCAGATTAACCTATCAAGAAAATGAATCTATGACTGTCCTGGTTCTACATGAACATGCGTGTCTTTTCTTTCTAGCCTGGTGGATTTGATATTTTGTTCTATGCATAGTTTTAATTCACAATCTTTGAAGATGGAAACATCTTGTGCAGCATCGTGCTTCCCTATTCCTTCCAAAGAAACATAAGAGAAAAAACAGAAGTAAAGAAGAGAACACCAGGGAACCTCTTGAGATGATCCTTGCTTATCTCATCTGACAGACATGAATGGGGCTAGAGCAAACAGCCACCAGACCGCTATTTTTGAATAAAGGATTACTATTCAGTACTTTTAATAGATTTGACCTGGTTGATGCCCTGCATGAGAAATGAGAACCAGTATGACAGGAGAAGACATAATCTACTTGACGTTAGTCATGAAAAGTGATATATGAAAATATTCTGTTTTATTGTCTGGTGGACCGTGTATGTTCAAATGAGATGTGTTGTGCATGCCATGGACATTTTATAGATGTCTGATACTCCAGTTTCTTTTAATTCTTAATCAACTTTTCTTGCCTGAGATATGCACACACATCATCACCCTATACTAAAGCTATATTTTTGGGTGCCTAGATAACATCAACTGCTGGTGGAGGGACACTGTCATTAGAATTTGGGATACTCAGCCGCTTAACTAATGATCCCAGTAAGTGTTACTCTCTTGATCTGATGTATCAAATTTTTATTCAACCTCTGATCTTAGTCAGGAGGACCTTTAGTATTTTGTTCAGATTTACCAAACCTATCACGAATAGTTGTTTGTTTCAGCGGAATGTAAGGTTACACACTTAGATCCTTGTTGGAAAGAACAGGAACGAGCATGTAATGTAGGAAAAATGAGTATATCTTTCGAAATCCAGTGGATCTTTTGAAAGTTTGAGAGTTAGAGTGAGGTTTCAGTTATTGCTCTAATGATGGATAAGATATGGGTACTCAAACAAAGAGCAAAATTAAATATGCTTACTGTTGAGAGGAAAGAAAGCAGATGACAAAAAGAGAGAATATTGTGAGGAAGGGAAAATGACTGAAAAAACTCCAGAATGAATCTGCATATGCCTTGTAGTGGATTCTTTTCCATTTTTATTACGAAGGGAATGGAAAAAGAAATTATGAGAATGTTCAAGAACTATAGCATTACTCTTGGGAATTTTAAACACATTATAAAAATCATCTGCATATTTAGAGAAGGGTTAAAAAGATACTGATACTTGTCTGTTGGTTGCTCGTAGTCGGAACAATAAAAGAACAATTCTCTCTTAAAATGCTTGTTTAGAATGGTTTCTGTACATCTATGGTTAAGGGTTATATTGTTTAAGGATCTCTCAAGTGCGTGTGAACGGTAAAGAGCATCTTGCACCTAAATTATATGCTAGAACTGTTCTTTTTATGACAGTTCAGTGAGCAAACACAAAGGTTGATCTAAATTGATTTTCACAGGACTATTGATTGGGGCTTTGGTCTTTAATTGTTACTCTCTAACTTGGTTTAGTAACAAATCTTAGATATTATTTGCATTATCGAAAAGAAAAAAGAAAAAACAAATCTTAGATATTATTTGGGTTCTTCAACAGTTTGAGACTTTCCTTTGTTTTTTGTGCTGGTAGATGACTAGGTATATTGTTTTACTTATTCCCTGAACAACATTATGTAATTTCTTTTTTACTTTGGAAGTTACTTGGTTGAAATAAGTAGGAAAAGAAAAGCCTGAACCTGTTAAGGAGCAAGACTTTTTTTTTGTGTGTGGGGTGATTTGAGGTGTTTGGTAAGTTAGTCAGGGAGGTGCCCAATTAAATGTCTGGAGTTCTTTTGTAGTCATCTTAACAGTTAACATTAAAGTTTGTGCACTCATCTGAGTCTCTAAGAATAGTCAACTCTCTCCATTCTAACATTTAATGTGGACTATTAAAGGTTGGGCACAAATCTCATTTCTCAAGCCCTCAACTAGCAGACCTTCTAAAATTTTCTGGTCAGCCATTATATTTCCCCCTTCATTGTGTGTTTGGTAAATTGCGCAGGTAATTCTTGCAGTTTTTCTTTGGGAACTTATGCTTATTCTTGTTATAATGAAAATGCAGTTTTTGAGCAAGTTGCAAAGAATGCAGTTCGAGGATTATGGGCTCGCCGGTCAAAGATCAATCTAGTTGGTGCTCATATAGATGTTTTTTCGGGTGAATGGACACAAAAGGTCACATTCTTTTAAAACTAGGATATGCATTTTGTTATTATGATAAGACGTTTGATTTGACTTGATTCATGATGTCACACAACTTGAAATCCTTATTGCTTTTAGTAGATAAGACAATAGCTTCACATGTTAATTCTTAACGATTGTTGCAAAAATCTTGTTTGAGTTTGCAACGTATATCTGGTTTCACTTGGATAAAGGAGGAACACTGTAATAGGTTGATGGCTAGTATAAAAGCATCAAATTATGATGATAGGGTATCCTTATTGCTGAGTCTGACAAGTCTGGATTTGGGCATAGTTGAGAGTCAAGAGAGATGTCGGTATCTTGGTCGCCGGTCCTTTAACTCTTATTCTTGCCCACTGGAGATGGTTTTTCAAGTCAGTTTCCTCTTCTGTTTCAATCCACCCCCCGCATCTCTCACCTATTTTCTTCATCATCGATCTGGACCACAGATGAAGGGGTAACACCAGAACTCGAATCCAGCACCATTCGAATATGTGGCTCTTAGGAAATGACCCAGCTGTCGGTAACCACCACTGCAGATTTAGTCTGCTTTCTTGTCTCCTCCAAACTCCCATCAGAAGATGCTCAGTTGCTTTTCTGGATTGGAACTCGAAAAGGAACATTAATCCATTCATGTCGTAAACCATAACTCCCTGTGCTCCTTTCCTAGCTTGTTGTGCCCATCATCTATGTTTCTAGTAGGGGTATCTTCTTTACCAGCAAAATACCCCACTAGACTTCTGCCCAATTGGTCTTTGCCATCAAAATGAGCTTGTGCCTTTATCACCTACTTGCCGGCATCATCATCTTCCTCTGCAGACTGCAGATACCTCTGTTTTTTTCTGTGTCCATTTGTTCTTGGGTAGTATTTCCATGTAACTCCTTTTCCCTTTGTTTGCAGCAAGATCTGCCTCTCCTGTGTATTTATACTCCCTTGTGGTAGTTGGACCTCTTTAATGAAGGAATTTAGTATGTCTGCAAGCATCCCCATCCTTTCATCAAATGCATATTTTCTGGTAGAATAATAATTGGCCTGTCTTTGCCCTTAATTGTTTATCAATGATAAGAATCCACCACTCTTGTTAAATTTTTGAGATAGGAAAATACTTGTGGAATAATCTTTGCATCTCCAAGTTTTGAAAGATTTCCCTCTGGTTCCCGATGCTTTGCTGGGTCTCCTGCCAATCCAGATAAGAGCCCCTTTGCTTAAAACCATTCTCCTCATATGATATCTACCACTTTCTACCCAATCATACCATATTTCAGCTTTTGATCTCGATTCAATAATATCATAAAACTTCCCCTCTGATCGGAAATAAATTCTGTTGTCCATTCTGTTTGTGAGGAACGGATTGGAGAGAGAAAAAAGGAACTAGGAAGAGAAAGAAGAAAAAAGGGAGCCTTCCGGTGGACAAAGTCCACCAGAATAGGATTCACAAAGCCCAGATGGAACTTCAGGAGGATGCCTCGGAACAAGTGCCTGAGAGCATTTTAATGATGATTTTTTAATTCTATGATCTGTGTTTTTTTTTTGGAAAAGAAAGCAGAAGATTTTAAAAAAAATAGTTTTCAATTATGTTCCACTCCGAACAAAATTCAATTGCCAAGTCTAATCATTTTTTTTTTTTTGGTTGATGAAATAATAAAAATATCATTGACAAAGCATCAAGCAGATGCACAGATTACAAAAGAAAGAAAATATCAGCTCCCAGCAAGGCAAAAAAAGCTATTAAACATCTAACAACGGAGATTTATGGAGTTGATAAATTTCTGAAAAGAATCCACAGTAAGTACAGGAGAGAGATCAACCCAACCAAAAAGAGTAATCAAACATTTTGCTTTAAGGGTAGGGATGGGAGATGGGGAGCCATCAGAACATCTTTTGTTCCTCTATCCATAAGCACCACAAAATACAGGGTGGAACCAAAGATCAGATCTGCTTGATGGACTTCCCTACTTTCCAAGAACTCCAATACACAAAAGCCTCTCTCAGTGAGCTTGGCATGGCCCAAGTGAGTATAAAAAGTGAGAAGAACATGTTCCATAGGTCTTTTGCAACTTTGCAATGAAGAATCAGGTGATTAATAGATTCTGAGTTTCATAAGCACATATAGCATCTATTGACTATTTGGAATTTCCTCCTCATGAGGTTATCCTGAGTCAAGCAAGGATCTTTTAGAGTAATCCAACTGAAAAAAAAAAACTTTAGGTGACAACTTAGTTCTCCTGATTAATTTCTATGCCATTGATCAATTAAGGTCTTCTTGGAGCTTTGTTGTAGGTAGCCTACTTTAGCTGAATAGAACTCATCCATGCTATTTCTCCAGATAAGTCTGATAAGTATGACCCTGCCTTGATTGTTGACTGCACTAGTCTGAATGGTGGCCATGAGACTAAATAACTCTTCTAACTCCCAGTCATTAAGATTTCTCCTTAGGGTCAGATTCCACGCATTGTCTTCCCTGTACTGTGAGATGGTTGAGTCTGGATTAGATGCAATCTGGAAGATGCTTGGAAAAGCACACATTAGATGAATGTTTCCAAGCCAAATATCTTTCCAAAACTGAATATGTTCCCCATTTCCACCTTAAGTGAAGCATCACTGAAGAAGATTCCCCACTGTTCCTTGTATCTCTCCAAATCCCTGCGTCATAAGAGGTACTGACTTGATTAGAGCAACAGTGACTATCACTGCCGTACTTTGCTTGGATCACTTCCTTCCATAAGCCAACTGCCTCTTGATTGTATCTGTAGTACCACTTAAATAGCATACACTTGTTATGTAAAGCCAAGTCTTTGATCCTCAATCCTCCATATTGTTTTGGCAAAGTGACTTTGGCCCATTTAACAAAGTGAAGTAGGAAGGATCAGAAGTTCAATCACCACTCTCTACGGGTAAGGGCCTGTGGTCAAAGAGAGCCCTTGGTAAAGCCACCTGCTTCACAGTTCCAAAGAATTCATTCCATTCAGGGGAAATTAAGAATCTATCAATTTTGGAAGCCTGCAGAAAGTCGTCTCCCCTAGTCCATGTATAAGTTGCACCATGTAAGGGGAGATCAATAAGACCCATGTCTTGAATAAATTCAGAGAAGTCTTTCATGGACTTTGATCTCCTGATACAATTGTACCTCTCAAGTTCAAATCTACATACATTAAAGTCACCACCTATGACCCAACACTTATCCCATAGGTCTAGCCTTTCCAGACTTGCGTGAGGCCCATACACCCCAGAGAAGCAGTATCTGAAATCCACCTGCAAGCCCTCCCATATAGCTGAAAGTGTATGCTGCCCCTGGTAAGAGTTTAAGCATTTCCATTGTCTTTTGTCCAACAAAATAATAATGCCACCCGTGGTACCACTTGCTTTCAGTTCAACCCATTCGACCCATCTTGATCCCCAAATATGCCTTGCTATTGCCACAGAACAACACTCTGTTTACGTTTCCTGTAAAAACAAAATATCAGGCTTCCATTTTTGAATAAGTAGCTTAATGGTGCTTCTATTGCTTATATCATTAAGCCCTCTTATATTCCAGTTGATAATTTTTTCTTTCATTCAGAGAAAGCCTTGTGGAACCTGCCCCTGTCCATTCTCATAATTAATTGTGCGCTGCAGCTTCTTGGCCACAACCTCACCCTTTTCCTTTGATCTTTTCTTCTGTTGCCCTTTCCCCTTTGATTGCTGCAACTGCAGCTTCCTCTTTTGTTCCATTCGCAGTTTCATGTCGAAGATTTCGTGCTCAAACCCCACTGAATTGACCCCAAAGGTTTTATAAGCTTTAGTCATCACTATCTTGGTCCAATGAGAGGTTTCGATAACTGCCGGGGGTGAAATAACCTGTTTCTCTTCCAAACAGTCACCGTACCAGGGTAGTGACAAAGTGTCGCTACTAATTGGGGAATAGAAACCTGAATCTTGAGAACACCCAATAGAGAAATCGGAGTGGAAAGGGGAAAGAGAGAGTAGAGATAGAGGTCGCATGCATTTGGCTTCGTCATCTGTGTCTCCCTCGCGCTCGTCTAGAGAATCTTCTTGCGTTTGGGAAGCCAATAATGGCTTCTGAGACAACTTAGCATTGGGGTCTCCTTCAGAAAGCTTTTGCATCTCTGCATCTATAGTTGGGCCGGCCCAATATCCTTCCACTCCTTTAATATCTCCTTTTTATTGAGATGCAAGTTCCCCTTTTTCCTCCTTGAGTATATATAACAAAACAATGCTGCAAAATTGGACGTGAAAGTTTCTTGCCGCCACTCTGTTTTTGGGTATTAGAAAAGTGAGTTCTTATTTTTGTCCATATTTTTATGGGTTAAAAATAGACTGAAACTCATATTTACCCAACTAAATTATAAGTGATCAAACTCATTAATGTGGGTTAATGGGCTGATTTTATAAGTATGGGCTGAAATTGCCATCTCTAGGCTGGACAAACACCTTTTCTT
This sequence comes from Solanum etuberosum, assembly GCA_029582245.1. Classification (NCBI taxonomy): domain Eukaryota; kingdom Viridiplantae; phylum Streptophyta; class Magnoliopsida; order Solanales; family Solanaceae; genus Solanum; species Solanum etuberosum. The sequence continues at coordinate 46,584 of JAJONR010002979.1, read as the reverse complement.
GTTCGAAATCGCTCCTTGCTTCCACGAAGTCTTGAAAGTGAAAAAAATTGTCTTTCAGTTTAGTCTTTTTGTCTACAAAATCCAAAAATATAAAAAGAGGAGAAAATCAGGAACATCTGAACTCTTTTGAATTTAATGATATGATGTCTAAAATATTGAGGTGTTTGAACTACAACTATGTTAAGAATATCTACTTTCATTTTTGACTCCTGTAACTTACTAGCTATTTCTTATGCATATCCATAGTACTTCTCTTAAATAGTGTATTCTGTATAATTCTCATGTGATCGTCTTTTTCCTCTCTTTTGATGAAGTAACGAGAATATTATGAATAATCATCTAACAGAAAGTGTAAACATCCTTTATTTGCTCAAATATTTAGATCTCGTAACTTCTCATTAGTGTTTGGCATTAGATCTCATGACTAGTCCTGTTGTTTGTAAGATTATTAGAACCTAGACATTTGCACGGTTATGGTTGACCCAAAGCTGAATATCTTAAAGAAACGGTTTCAACTACACACTGCCACTTTGGCTTCTTTAGTCATTCCATCTCCACTTAGGACTCGGGAACTTCCATTTTCTCTTTAGCACAGGAACTTTGTATTATTCAGATTGATTTCCTGCATTTCTTTCGCTTTTACCTTTGTAGTCCAGCAATATAAAATGTTCATTTCTTTGCAGGATGCTGGGATAGGGACGAGTATAGACTCTTTCTATGAATATCTCCTAAAGGTAAATACTCAACTGTACGGAATAATTACTTTCTATGTGACACAAAATAAGTAAAAGAATAGGGGGTCGTTCGGTTGTTGGTTAGAGTTACGTTGGTATTAGTAATGGAAGGTTTAGTTATGCAGGTATTAGTAATGCTGGAATTAGTTATGCATGGTTTAGTTATGCAGGATTTAGTTATTCCATGTTCTACCCTGCATAAAAGAATATGTAGATTCTCTCACTACTTATATATGCATTAGTTGTGCGGAAAAAAGAGACATGAACCAAACGTTGCATTAGCAATGTTATGTTTTATGTGGAAAGAGAAAAGACCAACAATACATGGTATACCTAGATTCTATGTGGAGATTATTTTTTTCCCCATTTTTGTAACCAAACAACGTGTAGAGTTATGCAAGTTTTAATACATGAATAACTCCTCTCTAATCCGCAGCCTAGCGACCCCTAAATGAATTGCACTTATGCATAGTTTCTTTGTTGTAAATCATTAACGCTCATTTCTTATTGGCAACTAGTGCAAAGTAATGATCGTAATAACTTTTCTGCTGTTGATATTGCTTCTAGATATGTTTATTCTGGACTCAGTTATAGAGCAGAATGGGTACACATGATTCGTGTAACTGGCCTAACTAGTTTGGGGTTGAGACCTAGATGATTGATAGATTAATTTTGGATTCCGTTAGTTGTTGGATTGCCTCATAAGAATTATTATCTCATTGAAAGCACTGATTGGTTGGATGGCTCTGTTACAGTCTATATTAATACCTTACTTCTGTAGTTACTTTCTGTATTCTGGCAGGAAGCTTTACTCTTCGTGATGATTCTCCCACTTATTTCTGTTCCCACAAAATTACAGTATAAGGTCCATTTAAAACTCAAGTGAGAATTATAGAAGAAATATAGTCAGGGTTTCTAGCTTTATGTCATAAAGAGAGAATTACAACAGTTTAATTGCTAAATCATAACATGGAATTCAGGATTCTATAGTAGTTTTTTTTTTTTTTTTTGGATGAATTAGGAGGTTGTATTAAAAAGTATAAAGAAGATGCAAGAAGTTACAGAGAGAAATAGGTGATAACTCCAGGACAACAAAAAACAGTTTGGGTCTGGGAGTTGAAACCTAAAGCAAAAACCCAAGGCTGTTAAGCCATTAAGAGGGAGCTAATGAAATCTAAAAGGGAAATTACATCATTTACAGGGGAAAGGTTGCTCCAACTTAAAAGATTCATCAAACTCTTAGATTTCAAGGAGAAGTTAGGAGATGAAGTCCCATCATAACTCCTGCTCTTTCTTTCCATCCATATACACCAAAATATATTGGCTGGTACCATTTGCCAGATTTTCTTGATGGATCTATCCACTTTTCTTAAGCTCCTACTTTCAACTGCTTCTTTTAGGGTGAGTGGTGTTGACCAGCTGATGCCAAAAACTGTGGACCAAATGCCTGCTGCCACAGGGCAATGTAAAAACAAATGGTTCACTGTCTCTTCTGTGAGATGGCACATGAAGCATCTATTGTCTGAAAACCCATCTTCTTGATTTTGTCTATAATGTGAGTAGCATTTAGAAGAGCTATCCAGGTTTCTATAGGAGTCTTATTTCTACTGGAAAGCAGTTGCTTTGTTTTTTTTTCCACATTTAAAATCTCATTCATATTAGTTATAAAAATCTTCGAGCCTCTCTTTATTTACCTAGTTATGGATGAGCTAATCATTAGTATACAATATGAGGTTTTGTGGTGCATGCTATTTTTAAGATGATATTGTGGCAATGACAAAACTAGCAAGGGAATCAACCAAACATTTAAACCGTGTAGAAGCATTACCGAGAGGCACATTTAGGATAGGAAGTAAGACAAAATGTTTACATGGAAGTTTGACCCCCCATAAGAAGAATGAAATTGAAGTTAGAATAGATGGAATTTTGGTGCGTAAATGCAAACAACCAGACATCGACACTCAGTGTTCTAGGAGAATGGTATGAGTGATGAAGATGAAATATGTAGAATTAAAGTAGGATAGCTGAAATGGGGAGGAGGTACAGGAATGTTATGTGATGGAAAGATACCTGCCAAAATGAAAGGCAAGTTCTATAGAGCGGTTGTGAGACCGACAATGTTATGGGAGTGAATGCTTTAAGAAGTGCACTCATATAATATTGGACTACATTTGATATAAAAAAGTATTAGACAAGATTAAAAATTATCACATCTGTCAAAAGTACAAGTAGCAATAACAACAAGAACAACAACATACCCAGTATGTTCCCACAAGTGGATCTGGGTAGGGTGGGTGTGGGCAAACCTTACCTCTACCTTTGTGGGGTTGAGAGGCTGTTACCGAGACAAAAGTACAAGTAGCACATATAGAGAATAAAATGAGATGGTCTGACCATGTTGCAAAATCAAATGCACTGATCTGTAAGTGAGGTATTATGAGAATTCAAGGTGTTATATGGAGACGAGTAGACCTAAATCATATGGAGGAACTTGTCTCAAAAGAACTACAATTTCTAGCGATGCGAGCTTAGCAAAGAATAATCACAATGAAAAAAGAAAAGATCCATTTAGATAATAACAATTAGGTGGGGTCGAGGCTTAGTCATGAGATACACCTATAATAGATTCGGTCTTTGCTCGGAGTTCTTTTCAGTTTGTTTATATATCTGTGCGTTAATGAAAGAATAAGCGTGAGATTTAGAGAACCTTTATTGAGACCCCTGATGTGCCATAAAAGACAAGTTATTGGGCATTTGAATTGAAACAGGACCCACATAGATGACCAAGCAGAATGAATAAAGCAGATTCATATAACTGACCCTTACTATTTTAGGGTGGAGGCATAGTTGTTGTAATCAGTTAAGTTTAGGAAAAGCAACTCTTTGTATGACTATCCATACAAGATATAACCATTTTCATAATTTTTGAAGCTGTGTCAGGCCTTCATATAAACTGGGGGAAAAGCTATATACTCAAGGAGGAAATATCCACTCCAAGTCAAGGCATGTTCACCCACTCATCTCATGAAGTACATGGGCAACTCATACTCACTACCCACCATCTACTCTTCAAAAATTATGAAAATGGCCTGACACGTTAAATTTAGGAAAAGCAACTCTTTCATCTTGATTGTGTCTTTTTGATGATTCCTTATGACTATCCATGTGAAATGAATTACGTACATAAGGAAACTAGAAAGCTATAACTTTTGGTATTACCATGATTAGAGGGTGTTTAGAGCTTATAAGACGGATAAACTAGTTAATAAGCATTTTTTTTGGCTTATCTATGCATTTGGTGAACACCAAAAGTTATAAGATGGTCACCCCCAATGTATATATTTTCAGCTTATAAACACTTTTGGTCCTCCATTGATCCTTTTTCATGTAAAGATAGTTTTAAATCTACATTTTTTATATATAGCTTCAAGTTTATTTCAGTCAGTTTAACAGAAAAAATACTTCTCAGCTCTTTTTTTTTTATCAAACACACCTACGACTTATTATCACTTTCAGTAGTTCTATCCAAAATTGTAATCACTTTATAAAATACAGAACTAAAAGTGCTTTTAGCGCTCGATACTTATCAATTACTTTTAATCAGCTAACCCCAAACGGGCTCTTAGTTACTAGTCCATATCTTATCTGTATTTACCGTTTATGTTGAACTCAATGATAGTGCTCATTCTTTGGACCTAGTTCAACACTAGTTTCATCTCTTATTGAAAAAAATCTGAAGGTGGAAAACAATGAGAAATTTTAAATTATTAGTTTCAGAAAAATGAATAATTACAGATTATGTTGGCAGAAAACTAGAGTTGCATGTATTTTACTATTGGGCAGATGGGAAGCTGTATTAAGAAAGGACCTCCTTGCACTTCCCTGGGAGGTGGAGGGGGATGGCGGAGAGGAAAGGAGATGATGTTGATAGGATGGTTATTTTCTGACATCTACCTCTAGGAAATTTGGCTATGACATGGTTGATGAGATCAGATAATATTGGTACTATCATCTTTAGATTCTTACGGAGTACCTTTGTTTCAAAAACTTTTTTGTTGGCATTATTGTTGGCTTATAATTAACAACTGGTAGTTCTGCTTTGATTGAAATGGGCAAGTAGTTTAATTGCTTCTTTTATTTTAACACACTGTCTGAAGTCCTATATATATGATTTGTATGTATATTCTGGTTTTCTTTATCCTAACCTACTCATTCACATTTTTAATTCAGGCTTATTTGCTGTTTGGGGATGAAGAATATCTTTTCATCTTCCAGGAAGCTTACAAGGCTGCTATGAACTATCTCTTTAATGATCCTTGGCAAGTAATCTTCCTTTTAAGGCTTGAATTCACTACAGAGAAAACCCTGTATCTATATTGCATTGCTGCTGAAATTCAAGACAACTAATATAGTTATTTTTTAGGAAGTATATTGATTCACAACTTGTCTAGATTCGTTTAGTTTGAGTATGAATACGTCTTGTAGCATATTTCATAGGATAGTTTAGAACAGTCTCTACTTAATTGTAAAAGAACAATTACTTCCATTATTTTAGACAGAAATAGAGAATTACAACCCACTTTACTGTACATAGACTAAGGCATAGGAAGTCTCCTTGTTTAGTCAATAATCAATTCAAGACAATATTTTCCTTGTACCCTCTCATTTTACAAGTTGGTAATCTACAATTTAGAGTCTTGTCTCACCTTGCACCAAGGTTTAATTTTCTGTTCTTCTCTAGAACTAAAATTTCTAAGCAATTTTTTTTTTTTTCCAATATGTAGGTATGTAGAGGTAAATATGAATTCTGCTGCCCTTGTCTGGCCTTTATTTAACAGCTTACAGGCATTCTGGCCAGGTCTTCAGGTGATTTGCTTATGCTGATATTTCACACCCAAGCAAACGATTTCTTTTAATAGTTAGCAAACCAACTTTTTTCCTTCAATATTAATTCGTAGACAGAACTAACTTTTGTGTATGTATTTGTTGAAAGGTTCTGGCAGGGGATATCGAGCCTGCCATTAGAACACATGCTGCCTTCTTCAGCGTCTGGAGAAGATATGGATTTACCCCAGAGGGTTTCAATCTAGCTACGCTCAGTGTTCAAGTACTACCTTGCTGTTGTCTAAATTCTTTTGATACCTGAAGTTTGTTTATGTGCTAGTTCTTTGATCGATGCCCTACTGTATGTAAACTGACAGATTTAGGCAGTGCCTTTTAGAATGAAATTATAATGGTTTGACCTTATATGCACTTAAAAGAAAACCTTCCTTTGTATGGTTCGGTTGCCCAACTTAGCCAGCATTGCGGGGAAACATATAACGTTAAAAGGTTTTATTTGCCCAACTTTATCAAGATGCCTTTGATCATTCTCAAAAATAGAATATTTTTTTTTATCGAGATGTCTTTGTTTCATGCATCAAAAAGTTTTATTTGCCCAACTTTATCCAGATGTCTTTGTTGCCTTTGTCTCATACAATGTCTTTTGCATTGGACCATTCTGTAGGACACTTTATCGTTATTTTAGCAAGTATTTTTCAGATAATGTTAGCCGTGTTTAAGATTGGAAATGGTTGGATCGTTTTAGGGATAGATCATTTCGCATTGCTGCGAAATATAAGCAGTCAGGCTAACACAGTCTTTTTTCATTTCCTTGATCTCTTTTTTCATCGAGCTTGTTCCTTCTGTTGTCGCTCATTGTGCCGACTGAGCACCTGATTTTTGTTGCGAGGTCGTTTTAGGAGTGGTTTATTTTCTGTATTATTACTATCTTACTTTAATATCATATTTGTTGTTTGCTTTCATTGTAGCAAGGCCAGAAAAGCTATCCTCTGCGTCCTGAATTGATTGAGAGCACCTATTGGCTGTACAAAGCTACCAGAGATCCTAGGTCTGCTTGTTTGCTCTTGAATTGTTTTTCTTATGCCTACCTTTTTCTTTAGCTAATTGAAATCATAATAACTCATTGGCTGATTAGCACTGCCTTTTTCATAGATTATATCATGTGAAGGCTAAAAATTTTGGCATGTGCAATTGGATATCCGAGTTACCTTTCTTGCATGAGATTAACATCTGTTAGTCCATAGAAGCATGCTCATCACCTATTATTTGTTTTCTTTATTCCAGAAAAACCCAGACAAAGATTCCCTATAAATAAGTATTCCTAATTTCCTATAGGCAGCCCTTGTAGAGTTACAGATCTGTGATCTTTGATTTCACCAAAGTACTTGTGACAATTTGTTATAGCCTACGTGTTCAATCGGAATGTGTATGGAAGTAACCTCACAAATAAAGATTTTACTACTTATCTGAGGCACCAAAGATGTCCAAATAGATACATAGCAAAAACTCAAGCTCCCAGAAAAGGAAGGGAAGTTGGGTCAATCAAGTAAAGTGTCTACGCCGTATACATCCAGCATGAAGCCAAAAGAGTTCAAACATCTGTATTTCAATCTATGGTTCTGCTTTATCTTCAAAGCATCTCTGATCTCTAATTTTATTTTCCTGTCGAAAGGACCAAATATGCAGGCTGGTGTCTGTTATCTTTGATTTCGCCAAAGTAGTTGTGACAATTTTTTATAGCCTGCATCTTGAGTCTGGATGTGTATGAAGTAACCTTACAAATTAGGATTTATTTTTACTTATCCGAGGCACCCAAGAGATCCAAATAGATACACAGGACAAACTCAAGCTCCCACAAAAGGAAAGGAGTCGGGGAAGTCAAGTTAAGTGTCTATGTCGTATACATCCAGCATAACAACAACAACATATCCAGTGTAATCCCACAAGTGGGGTTTGGGGAGGATGGTGTGTACGCAGCCTTACGCCTACCTTGTGAAGGTAGATAGGTTGTTTCTGATAGACCCTCGGCTCACGTATATATCCAGCATGCTACACAAAAAAGCCAAAAGAGCTCAAACATATATATTTCAATCTATGGTTCTGCTTTATCTTTGAAGCATCGCTGATCTCTGATTTCCTGTCTGTCCGAAGGACCAAAAGTGTAGGCATCAATATTGTCATTCAAATCCTTTTATCTTTCTTTCACCTTCCTTCCTAAGGACTGAAAGGCCAGGCTGATGTAGTCATTCAAACCCTTTTATCTTTTTTTGACCTTCCTTTCTGTCCAGCTTATCATGGCCTCGTTAATGGTTCTTGGAATTACCCAGCATACCCCAAAACAGTGTCAAACCATACTCTACTGCTGCTTGGCTATCTGGCAATGTTACACATGAAGAATTCACTACAGATGGCTATGCCCCTTTTCTGGAGATTTGAGTGAGTTAAGCAGGCTTCAGGTGTTGCAATACAACAAAAACTGGCACTTTGGAGGGACCCTGGTCTTCCAAATGATCTTCGTGTGACCATTATCTTTTGCCGTTTACTGATGAAGTTAATCTACTATAGCCTGACTTAACAGAATACACTCCACTATTATTGTCCTTCCATATTAGCTTGTCTGGTTCCAGATAGATTCTGTCTCCTTCCAGCTTTATTGGCAGCTGAAACATCTCTTCTATATACCAGCCTTCAAAATGCCTTCTGAATGACAATTCCATTCATTTTGAGACCAGCGAAGTGCGACTCTGTTCTTTCTTCTCCATGCAAAACTACATAAATCAAAAACTCATCCTTCAAGGGAATGTTGTCCATTTAAAGTATCATGCCAGAATTTCAACTTTTTCTCGTTGCCAATAGAGAAGCTAATGTGTGGTAAATTGCTCCCTTAGCTTTCTGATATTCTTCTCAACTCCCCCTCATGTTTTTATCACAGGCTTTGTACACCAGAACCTTCTACACTAATATCAAGCGTTGATTACTTGTTGAATCTTCTGATTCCAAGTTATATCATCCATTTAAGCAGCAGGCTGTTGTTATTAGACCAAGTTTCTTATTACCCAGTCCACCCTGCTTGCTGTATCACTTTGCTACACTGTAGGGAAGTTCTTTTCTCATTGCCCCCCTCTCACCAAAAGTTTCTCCTTCACTTATCAAGCCTTCTCTCATATGTCAGCAGACTCTTTTGGGACAGCATTCATGAGTGTGAGTCCCCCTCCCAGAGTTATGTATCGTCTCTTTTTAATTGCTAGCTTCTTCTCAAACCTCTCTAACCATTTCAGATACACTCATTCTTATTTTTTGCTCCCAGATGATATGTCATGAAGCAATCTTAAGTAACCTCACTAAGTCAGTGGGCATGTCAAGAAGCGGACTTAAGTTCTCAGGTTTTACATTGTAAATACCAAGTGCAAGTAGCGGCAAACTGTCTGCAACAATGCGTTTGAAGTTATAAAAGAACTATGAACGTTCCTTGTTCCATTAGTATAGTTGAATGTTTCCTAAGAGTTGAGTTATTCATGTGAAGCATGTCTTAGCTATGCTCAATTTATCATTTTCTCAGCAAGGTAAACTTAACTTGTTACCAACTACGTCTCCGTCATACACAATTTAGGGTTGGCTATATGAACCGACCATGTTTCTTCATTTAAATCATCTCAGGCCAACCGTGTACAATATAAAAAAATCATAAATTAATTAAATGTTATGACCATAAATACTTTCCCATGCTTGTCAAAATTAATTTGCTTCCAGTTCTCCAAAAATAAAAAGGAGATTCCAGAGAAAGGATGAGAGAACGATTAATGACTATGCACTGTCTGAGTAAGCTGCATGGTCATTAAATACGGCCTGAAACTTTAATCAAGGATTTAAAACTCTCTTTCTTTCTTCATTGGATGCTGTCGCTTCATGGGCAGCAATTTAATCAACACACACAGACTAAGGTTTAGAGCCTTAATTTTCTTCTTATTTACATTGTTAAATCATTTGATGTAGGTATCTTGATGCTGGAAGGGAAATTCTTGCTAGCTTGCAATATGGTGCTCGATGCACTTGCGGATATTGTCATATATCTGATGTTGAATTTCACAAACAAGAAGATCACATGGAGAGCTTCTTCTTGGCAGAAACTGTAAGGAACAAGGCATAGTTTTATTTGACCATGTTCTATCTGTGGTATATCAGTTTATTTCTGTGTTTCGTCTAGATGATATGATACGATTATGAGGGACTACCTACATGAAAATATACTATCCTTTGGGTACTCTCTACTCCTGGGTATATGAAGAGATAAAACACTGGAAAAAGTAAAAGTACAGACAAAACAACAACTATTCCTCAGTTTCAACAAGTTAGAGTTGGCTATATGAATCCTCACCGACCATGTTTTCTCATTTATATGAGGAATATCATGAATTGACAAGTTTTACGTTGGCTTCCAGCCTACTCCAACCCTCCTCCTTTATCCGGGTTTGGGACCAACAAATGTGAGCAAGGTCACATAGGTAGAGTTAAAAAGTAAAAGTACAAGAAAATAATTTTTTCATTTTTTCTTGAAATATTTCTTAATTTCAATTTTTGTCCTTTCATTAGTGCACAAATGTTTTACTTTGAATTTGTGTGATTCAGCCAAACTGACGAAAACTAGTAGCCCCTCCAGCTTCTCTGATTCTCCAGGCCTTCTACTGCCTCCTAACCTATAAACCTTGGCTTTCACCCTGCAATCTTGACACCAAAACCTGCAAAACATTGTTGTGAAACCTTGTGAAGCTCTTAGGTGGCATTGATGTTTAAAGTAGGGTTGGGTTGGCCATCTTATAGGTGTCTAACTTAGCGACATAATTAAGGCAATTATCATTTCTCTTGTTATTTCTACAGTGATCCTAAATGAAAAGTCATCGAGGAACAGAAAAATCAGGTTGGCGCACAATTAATATGATACCGTATCCAGTACTTTTATTCATGGACCTAATACTGTAGACAACTAATATCTGTTGTTAGTCATCTAAAGCAGTTTCAGTTGACTTCAAATACTAGATTGAGGTGCTTAACTTTTCTTTTTGATTGTAAACATGTTCTGCGTCCTAACAAGTAATCCACTATTCTTTCTTTATATAGTTTTCTTATCTAACATAGACTAGCTAAATTTTAATCATGTTTAGACTGAATTTTTTTCTTCTTTCTCGGTTGTGTGCATACACGCTTATCTTCTGTTAACTACTCACTGTTTTGATGTAAAAGGTAATAGATTTCATTCAAAAGTATCAAGAAGGTAAAAGAAAGGGTACAAACTTGAAAATTTCCTTCTACATGTTGAAGGAATGCAAAAGATTTAACATAGAGTTTATATCCTGTACAATATTCTTCCTACACCATAAGTATAGACTTTTCAAACATCTAGATTTAACATGAAATATGTCTTCCCTGCTATCATTAAAACATCTGTTATTCCTTTCCAATCATTAAACTATACTCGCTCACTGTTTTGACGAGTAAAGACAGTGTGTTATGGATGATAGTGAGGCTGATCTTATCATCTGATCTTAGCTTAGTACAAGAGAAGTAACCTTCTGGTGTTTATGTCTTATTACTTATATTTTATCTAGGAAAAAAGAAACAAAAGTAATGTGTATTATATTTGAGACTGCTCTCTTGTTGAAGTGTTGTCTTCATTGACCTGAACAAATGCATGATTATTATTGACAATCATCTAAAATAAATCTATGTTTCTATCTATCTGTCCATCTATCGATCTAATTGATATTATACTCTTTTTTTCAGGTTAAATATTTGTGGCTTCTTTTTGATTTAGCTGCTGGTCCAGATAACCTGGTTGAGAATGGACCGTACAAGTAAAACTCCTATAGCATCCTTCGTATTCATTATCTAGCATTTCTTTAAAGTTTTTGTGCTTCCCATCCTCCTCTATCCACACAAAGGAAAAAAGAGATATATCCAAGGGAAAAAGAAGAAAACTCACCACTTTCTGTTCTATTTCCTCTATTTTTTTATTCACCATCATCCTTTCCCAACAGAGATGCTTTTACTCATAATATTTGGTGGTTTTTGTTGTTCTTTCTTTAAAGGTATATCTTCAGCACAGAAGGCCATTTATTGCCTGCAACTCCTCAAATATCCTTAGTACGTGAGCATTGTTCATACTTCGGAGCATATTGTAGGAACAGCAATTTGAGACTCAAAACTCATTCACCCGAGAGTGCACAAACTAATTCCAGTGGCTCTCAAACACGACATGCAGATTCCAGTTTCTTATCGCGCTCCAGTTATCAAAGTTCCTCACCTGTCTCTGGTTTGAAGGTCAGAAATTTAATGGTAAAGGTTTTCATCAACTGATTCCCATTAAAAATTTGGTTCAATCGTTGAGAATTTGCTACACATGAGATTCCCCTTGTTTGATTTAGTTTAGCTAATTAAGCGTGACAGTCTGGTGAAAAGTTAGAAGCAAGTCTTAGGTCTTTTTTGTGAGATCCAAGTTGCCAGGCACTGTCACTTCCTTGATAGGATACCAAAATTTGTACAGCTTTGTCATCAAGTTGAAAATTTGCAAGCTGAAGTTTCTTAATATTGCATCAAATATGTTCATTCTAATACTCCCTCTGTCCCATTTTATGTGGTACACTTTCCTTTTTCATCTGTCCGAAAAAGGATATATCTCTTTATATTTAGAAAAAAGATTAGCTTTAAACTTCTCAGTTTACTCTTAGTGAGATAATTTATAGCCACACAATTGTCTATATCTTGATTTAGACCACAAGTTTCAAAAAAAAAATTCGCTTTCTTATGCATCATATGATACTTGTATCCTTCTGGGACTGCATCGATTTGGTAATCTTCAAATAATTGTATTTGTTTGCTTTTACGATCTTCAGTCCTTTAATCTTACGAATTCATCTGTCCGAAAAAGGATACATCTCTTTATATTTAGAAAAATGATTAGCTTTAAACTTCTCATTTTACTCTTAGTGAGATAATTTATAGCCACACAATTGTCTATATCTTGATTTAGACCACAAGTTTCAAATTTTTTTTTATCTTTCTTATGCATCATATGATACTTGTATCCTTTTGGGACTGCATCGATTTGGTAATATTTAAATCATTGTACTTGTTTGCTTTAACGATCTTCAGTCCTTTAATCTTGCTTCGTAATCTGCACTGGAATCTTCTTCCTTGACTTTATCTATTGACTGCCTTCTTTTATTCCTTTCCATCTTTATTGATGAAAAGATTTGATACATTTAAAGTCCTTCCTTGTTGGCAAAACTTCTTTTAATTCTGCTTGACATACTTCATAATTGAGTAAGTCGACTTTACATACTTGACTTCATATATTTTGAAGGGCTCGAGAGTTTAGTGTTACATGGCAAAGGTTCTCTTTTGTCTGATTTATACTTTTGGTGTAAACAGAAAGTACCATTTGTTTGATGCTTAGATTCTTTGGAGGCTTAAGGTTTTAGTTGTGTAATACTATGGTGAAATATAACACTGACTTGGGCACTTGGCATATATCATAGGTAGATACTTGGATAAAACAAACGAAAATTAGAATTATTTTTCAGAATAGATACACATTCATATTCTTGGATGTTACTCTCCAGGGAGAATATGAAACTAGCAAATTCCTATTAATTGCCAATTTCTCTAGTTATAACACTCCCCCGTAGCCCAGATCTTAACTGGAGCATGAACACTTCTAAATGGGGGCCCATCATCGGTGAACAACAAATTGAGATGGGCCTGACTCTGATACCATGTGAAGATATGGCACCTGGACCTAACTCAAGCTCAAAAGCTAGCTCATGAGAGGAGGATTGTCCAAGTCCATATAAGGAGACCAAATTCTCATCCCTCTACCGATGTGGGACATCTTAACATTTCTCACACCTACCCAAATTACCATGTTAAGGTCCCTAGTGTTGGATTGAATCGCTGGACCATTAACTGGAAAGTCAGGCCCAACACTCAGGTCTAAGCCCTTGTTCTTGCTCTTTGACCTGCCTATGATTGCTGAATTTTGTAATTCATTCAGGGGACTGTGGACCTGGGATCTTGTTTGAGATAGTTAATCTCTATGACTTGATAAAATCCAACTTGTTTGATTAATAACGTCAACTCTCTAAAATAGAGGCTTATAGCTGCAAGAGTCCTAACAAATTAGAAATAGCAAAAGTCCTATAAAACTGAAATATCAAGTCCTGACCCACTCAGGGAAGTTTTATTCGACTAACAAAATAATTCAGAAAATACTAATTATTATCTGTCCTATTAATTCTCGCGTGTGGAATATTGATTCCCAACAAACGCATCAATAACATACTTTCTGTAGTGACTGTTTTTCCTTCTGATCTAAAGCTCAAGGTCTCATGGTTCCTTTCTTGCTGGAATTTTAAAATTTGTAAAAGAAGGGTAAGTAATTTTATTGATCTAAATGTGTTAAATCCTTTGGATGTGCCAGAATGAAAGATAAAATGGGGAGAAACTCCACATTCTGTAACTTGATTCTATTTTATATGGATACCATGGCTAGTGATGTTCCCGCTTCTTTTGGCCCCCACCCAAAAGAAAAAAAAGAACTAGTGAGATTTCCAATGTACTGGAAGATTCATTTTCACTTCTATGCTGAGGAAGATTTGTTTTTATGACAGGGACTCTGTCCAGGTCTAACCTATGGACAAAGGTTTGGCATATCATTCATGTCTCCGGTGGATTCAAGTAGTGAGGATGAAAATTCAAGCCAAAGGAAGACAACTGAAGTTCAGAGCCATTCAGTTGTGCTGAATTCAAACCCCAATCCTGAAGTTTCCCTATCGGGTCCTCATAATGATCATGACAACGGCCCAGCTCGTGTGCCCCAAGAAGAAAGTCCCTCTTCTAAACAAAAAAGATGACTGGTGGCAACCTGTAATAGATTTTAGCCTTTTCCAGATTGCTGTCCTTTTAAGGACTTCTTAGAGTTGGTCATGATTTGGAAGGGGTTCAAGCTTCAAGGTCCTGGAAATTAAAGTCTGGGTTCTGCAAGTATATGACGATTTGAGTGATACCAGTTGGGACCAGAAGATGGTACTTGTGGCAAGTGCTCAATCATGATTCTTAAATGGTTATTAGGACTCATACAGTCATATACATCTTATACATAGAGCTGGTATCCTGCAAGAACGTTGGAATCAGCAGGTGACTTAAAATATGTCTAGCAAGGTATCATGCAGTATACCAAGTTAGCTAACCTATTAACTGTTGCAATGAAGTTGGGCAAGACCAATTTTTTGGTGATCAAGATCAGGGACCGGATGGGAGAGGAATCAATTTGTGTACATTTAAATATTGCGAAAACTAGGCAGCGAATCTGTTCCTTGGTCTGTTATTTTCTCCAGGCAATTTGGTTGTAGTTTGCCCAATTTCATGTTGTAATATATCAATCAGTGTCGAATGGACACCATTTTTAGAGTACTCTGGATCACAAATTTTCTGGTTCTATAGTGCTGCAAATTTAGAATTGTTGATACTTATAGCTGAGTTTTAAGCTCAAAACTAATAGTGACAACCTCATATTCATACGAATGGATCACAATCCAATTCATTTTGAATTAGTTCAAATCTGATCAAATCAGCCCATTTTCCACCACCACTCAAGTGTAGGATCATAGAGATATACGGTGAGAGGATCAGAACTTTCATTCTAGATACAAACCATATGAACACTTCGAAGCCTCCGACTGTTCATTTTTCCGGCAATTTGTCGATCAGAGCATATTCAAATGTTCAAACTACTCACAAGTATGTAAAGCCCTTTCCAATATCTTCCACCTGCTTGAATTTTTACTCACAAATGAATTGAGAAAGCCAACGGAGAGATCTCAGCGTTGCACTTACCTCGTCAAAGGATATCCATCCACCACCACCAACATACCAATGTAGTCTCATAAAGTGAGATATGGAAGGGTAGAATAATAAACAACTACAGATAGTAGCAAAATAATGTTATAATAACGAAGAACAAGAAACAACAGTAATACTAGGACTACTAGAATGAACAGCAAGTCAATACACTCCTACTTACCAGTAAAACAAAGAATCTGGCCTGTCTAGCTAAAGTCAGGAAAGCCCTAAAACCCAAACCCTATTTGAGAAAAGCCCAGAACATCAAGAAAAGAAGTTAGAATTCATATGACCATTGAGCCCCTAATTTGAACTCCTTGGCCATTGGCGCCATGAAATGCAATGAATCAAGCTGTTTCCCATCTTCTCCAAACTTGCAAAACTCTACACAGGTTAAAATCAGTCCATGCACATTTATTAGTATGTGGATCCATTGCCTCATCAGACCTTGTTCTGAACAAAATCATTCGTCTTTATTCTCGTTTCGGCGCCACGAACTATGCTCGCAAGGTGTTTGATGAAATTCCTGAACGAAACCCTTTTCTTTGGACTTCAATAATTCATGGGTATGTTGAAAATTCTCAGCATACTGAAGCTTTTTCTCTCTTCCGTGATATGCGTATTGGCGATGTTACGCCTTTGAATTTCACTATATCATCTATACTTAAGGCGTTAGGACGGCTGAAATGGTCGAGAGATGGTGAGGGCATGTTAGGGATTATATGGAAATGTGGGTTTGGTTTTGATTTACTAGTGCAAAATTCAGTGATCGACTGTTTCATGAGATGTGGGGAAGTTGATTGTGCCAGACGAGTATTTGATGGGATGGAGGAAAAGGATGTTGTTTCTTGGAATTCAATGGTATCGGGGTATGTGACTAATGATAGACTCGAAATTGCACGAGAGTTGTTTGATAGCATGGATGAGAAAAATGTAGTTTCTTGGACTAGTGTGATATGTGGCTATGTTAGGAAGGGAGATATGGAGGAGGCTAGGAATCTTTTCGACACTATGCCTACTAAGGATATGGCTTCTTGGAATGTGATGATTTCGGGATATACAGATGTTGGTGATATGCAGACAGCGAATTCTCTGTTTCAGGCAATGCCTGTTCGTGACACTGGAACATGGAATTTGATGATATCAGGGTATTGTAAGTTGGCCGAGTTAGAAAGAGCAAGGGACTACTTTGAACAAATGCCCTATAGGAATGTGGTGTCATGGACTATGATGATAGATGGTTATGTTAAGTCTGGGAAATTGCATGAAGCAAGGTGTTTATTTGATGAAATGCCTGAGAAAAATCTTATTACATGGTCAACCATGATTAGTGGTTATGCTAAGAATGGGAAGCCTTCTGCTGCTTTGGAATTGTTCAAAAACTTCAAAAAGCAAAGTCTTGAACTGGATGAGACTTTTATTTTGAGTATCATCTCAGCTTGCTCTCAATTAGGGATTGTAGATGCAGTTGAGTCAGTTATGAGTGGTGATGTAGGATCCAGATATTTTTCTGATACACGTGTTGTTAACAGTTTAGTAGACCTCTATGCAAAATGTGGAAATATTGAGAAAGCCTCGCAAGTATTTGAAATGGCAGATAAAAAAGATTTCTATTGTTATAGTACAATGATTGCTGCGTTTGCTAATCATGGCTTAGTTGAAAAAGCATTATATTTATTTGAGGATATGCAAAGAGAGAATATAGAGCCCGATGAAGTAACTTTCCTCGCAGTTTTGAGTGCTTGCAACCATGGAGGACTTATTGATAAAGGGAGGAGGTACTTTAAACAAATGACTGAAGAATTCAGAATTCAGCCCACAGAAAAGCATTATGCATGCATGGTAGATATCCTTGGTCGTGGTGGGTTCTTTGAAGAGGCCCATGAGATGATATTGAGTATGCATGTGGCGCCCACCTCAGCCGTTTGGGGTGCAATGCTTGCAGCTTGCAATGTTCACCGCAATGTCCAGATGGCTGAAATTGCAGCGTCTGAGTTATTCAAGATTGAGCCTGAGAATTCTGGAAATTACATTCTCCTGTCCAATATTTATGCTGCTGCAGGAAGATGGCGTGATGTAGCTAGAGTAAGGGCTCTGATCAGAGAGCATCATGTGAAAAAAAATCGGGGATCTAGCTGGATTGAGTTGGATTCTGCAGTGCACGAGTTTGTAATGGGAGATGTGTCACATGTGGATGTAGACAGGATATGCTTCATATTGAGTCTACTAAATGAAGATATGAAGCTTTCAGGATATACCAAAGATAAGAATCTGCATCCAATTTCGACGTGGTACCCCTCTTATCTATCTCTTTCAAGTGCTACTGAAATGGACGAGGAACTGTTTTGAGTGATCTCTGCCACAACATACCGAGGTACTTCTCCCGGATGTAGAATTTCAACATTAACGTCCTTATCTTAAATGAAGAAAATGTTTAGGATTTGTAACCTGGCGCTTAATAAAATATTATTGAAACAGGCTTGTATGTTTGTCAAAAGTTATTTCTAACACCCATAGTCAACCTTGAAAATTTCTTGCTTCTGAAATCTGAGGAATGTTGTATATTTCTTTAGTTTCCTTTGTCGCTGTTATGAATTGCCTATATCTTTTTGGTGAACTTAAACCTAACTGAGTGAAAGTTAAGGAAGATATCTGGAGAAAAAATAAGAATAAGAATTGGTCACTGCCAAGGGCGGAGGGGAATTTTGTCAACTTTTCTCCATGAGGCTTTGTTGGCATATGGTTTCTGTACAAAAACTAAATTGTTGAAAGGAGATGTATAGAAACGACAAACATATTTTGTATTTAAAAAATAAAGAAAAAGATATCAAGTTACTTTACGTGATAAACTTAAAGCTGAAGAAATAGGGAAAACCAAAATTCATTATGTTCTTAGGGAGCCCCGGCCTTGCTAGATTTCATGGGGTGTGATGTGATACTTGCTCTGGAAGTTTAGAATGTGAAATGCTTAGTAGGAGGTGTAAGACATTATTTATTTGTCCATTGTAAACACTAAACCACATTAACCTGTTTGGTTGGTGCCATTGTTGATCTCTTTCGTTTTCTAGAAACTCCTTATACCAGAAGTTCCACAAACTTTTCCAAAATAACAATGTGACTTGCACCTGGGAATAAAACTGCCCACACACATGTAGCTCTTTATTCCGATGGAATGAAAAACCCAAAACTAATGGTTTTCATGTCAGTGTTTTGACATCGGGCAATGGAAGAAGAACAGCTGCTAGAATCTTGAAGAGTTAAGTCATGTATATCTGGCTTTAGGATGCTAAACATAGAAGTGATTGCAGATTAAACATATGGTGCAACTTAGTAAGTCATTTCATATCTTTAAGACATATGTTCTATTAAGAAGATTGATGTGAATTAGTAAAAAGTAAAAAAATAAATAGATCTAGTTACCCTTACTAATTATGCTGGTCAAGTGTGAATAATGACTTAACATTTGAAACCAGATGTATTAGGGTATTTAGATAATTAGGGAATGATAAGATCAGTGATATAAAATCAATATTATTATAATAATAATAATAATAATGATCAACTTATCTCCCCTTTTCAGCTAACTTTCTTTTTGCTTAATATAGGTAGCACAAGGCTCCAAGCTAACTTATTTTTTAAGCCTTAAAGTTGTTACAAAATTAAATAATTACACTAGTAAAGCACAAATAATATTCTCAAGAAAAAGAAAAAAAAACTTTAATTATTCGATTAATAATGTCTTGTGTCCACCAACTAGCAGCTAGTATGATGGTTAAGGATACTTTAATCTCTAAAACCCCAACCCACAAACATAATTATCGAAGGACAAAAAGAATTAATTAAAGGACTAAGCAGCAATGATAAAGTTCAATTAACAAAACTAAAGGCTAATTAATTATACGTACATTGGAATGGGAATCTTTCATTATTTTACTTATCCATGTGTGAATAAAGCAATTTGCGAGAATGTCATGTTCATTAATGGTGGACTTTAAATTAGTGTTTGGTTAATTAATGCATTCGTTGCACCTGTACTTGACTAATTCAGGCCTTTGACCATGTTTATTTATCTCTCACATCTTAATTACTTCTCATGGAATTGTAATTATACTAAATCCGTAGCCAATGGCTCAGGTTACTCGAACCCGAGACCTCTGGTCAAGTGTATGTATTAAATACTGGAAAATTTCCCTCTTCTGGTCTTAGCTTCAAATGATTTCTCCACCTCAACTAATTTGCCTAAATAGCTTCAAAAATATCATAGAACAATCATATATATATATATAAAAGCGAACCTTAGGTCCGCCTACGTGGCGCCACTACAAACCAGAATTCCCTGTTAATTTATTTATTTCTAAAACTAACCTTCCCTTTTCATGAAAAGTTGCGACTTTTATGAAGAATTGTGACTTTTATGAAGAGTTGTGACTTTTATGAAAAGTTGCGACTTTAATGAAGAGTTTGCGACTTTTATGAAGAGTTGCGACTTTAATGAAGAGTTTGCGACTTTATGAAGAGTTGCGACTTTTCCAAATAGTTGTAACCTTTCTGATAAGGCACAATAAACATTTGTTCACACTATCCTTTGTTGTCTATAAATAGAGGGATTTCCTCTCATTTTAAAATAACGAAAATTCTGAACCTCTCATTCTTCTTTACAATTAAATATTTGTGTACTTTGCTCATGTTGAGTGGCTCACTGACACCATTACTTATGTTACATATCCTGATATGTATTTTTACAATCATTAATGTATGCTTATGTTATTAAGGATAAATGATAAGATGTAATAATTTTCATTTTCCTTTACATTATTATCTTGTATGTAAGATAATATAGTGTTTTAGTTTTAATGTCTGATAGGTTTTTAAGTATTATTTTATAAATTTCGTGACATTAAATTTCCACACGAAGCGCGGGTAATTTTACTAGTCCATCAATAATACATCTTGAAACGGAGGCAAGCTTTCCCCAACTTGTGCTTTCTTTCGATAGTGTTATTAATATCGGTTTTAATTTGTTTTTCTGGTTTTTACTTGACATAAAGTTTAGAAAGTAAAAAGGATTTCTGAATTTTGAACTAAAAATATGTAGAATGTATCAAAATGTCCTTTTGTGGAAAGTTGAAATTAACTAATAAAGAAAATAAGACAAACAAATTGAACAACAAACTAAAAAGGAAAGTAAAACAAACGGATGAAATAGTAATAATCAAGTGAATATGCTGATGCTTTAATTTGAGACTATACCATAAAAATAGACCTTTGGTAGTTATAGCAACATCAACTACTGTACACTATGCTTCCAAAGCTAGCAAATACCCCCATTGTCAAATTGTATATGTATGGATCTGAATCTGATGATATTATTGCTAGCCTTGTGTTTATTTTTTTCCATACTAAATAAGTTGTGTTGAATGTGGTGATTTATGGTAATGTTAGAAGAAACAATGAAGTGCATAGAACTTTAGATTATTATTCCATTTGAGAACAATAAAGAGATGTGTTAGAACTTCAAGATAGATAAAGGAGAACACAGGAAAAACTCATTTCATTTGAATATACTGTGTGTCTGTACAATTGCTTCCAGAGCAAATACATTCTTCATATGCTATTATCACACTGCAGGATGTATAAAAACCACCATGGTTTCTAAGCCTGCACAACATATAGGAATAAGAGTTTCATTTTATCCCTTCAAAACAAAACTGCTCTTTCTTCTGTTTTGCACTTCCCAATCAGTGTAAAACAAATTTCCATCTTCTTGCAATTCGACAACCCAAGCTCATAAAGACCCCTTTTTCCTGTTTAAACAGAGAAGAATTCATAATCTTCTTATTCTCCTTCTCAAACTCCACATCCTAACCCTCTTGCTTCTGATCCTTTCATTATCCTTAGCCTCTTACATGATGATGAGAACATTCTACAATACCATAAAAAGAACCCCAAATTAGAAAAATCCAAAAAACATGGTGATTCCTAAATAATATAGATTCAAGATTCAAGAACTTACTCAAAAGGAACATCTCCAACAAGCATCAAGTCACCATCTTTATCTTCATAAGCAGGAGCAAATTCAGACCCTTTATACCCTTCCCTTTCTGAATATTCACCTATACTCAGCTTGAACATTTTCTCTAAGGCCTTTAACAGAACTGGATAACCCTTGTACAATTTCAGATCAATTTTTCTAAGATAAGGGGCTCCATCCATACTAACTTTCACATACATCCCACACTCAGCTTCTGCTTTCTTTGATGGAAAGCTATTTTTCCTGTTAGATCTCACTGGTGGCCACCCCACAATTTGTGTCCTGCAAATCATTTTATCATTTTCAAAGTTTAGTCCTTTTCTCCATAACCTGATAGAAAACTTTCCATGATTTTAAAAGGGGAAATATCAAGACTTACTTGGCAACAGGTGGAGTTTTGGAATCAGAAATGGAGTTTGATTCACAATCTTCATCCTCAGGCAAAGCCCTCTTGTTATTCTTAAAATGAAAGACAATTTCTTTGTCAGATTCTTCATCTGTCCTCCCTGGTAAACCCAATCTAAGCTCTGTTGCCTTGAGATTCAAATCTTTCTCATGAGCCAAAACACACTCCATCTTTCTTTTTCACAAATTTGATTCAGAAAAGATTACAATTAAAGATTCCTTCTCCAAGACTGATGTTTTTCTTCTTCAAAATTAGTTTGAAGATGCTAAATGGTGGCTTGCTGTAATATATAAGGAGAAAGTGAAATAAGAGAGTTGTATATAGAGGGGGGGCCACCGGTTGGCACGCAGGGTAAGATGAGATATTCCTAACATTTAATTTGCATACTCAATCAAATACTTGTTAGTCTGTAATATCAATATCCTATTAAACATGAAATAAGTTAATTCGAGAAATATAATTATAAAATAATTTAATTCGCGAACCAAATAATTTAAGATATTGTAAAAAAAGGGACAAGACAAGCTAAGTTGTCGGGTGGAAGAGTTGCAGCATTGAGGCAAGTGATTAATATATTTGGGGGACAAGAATTGTACAAGCTCAGCTGCCCATGTGGTCCTGTGATCAAGACTTTAATAGAATCAACGGTCAAGATGCATTTTGGAAAAATCTGTTGGACCAAAATCAGGACCGTCCAATTCTGCTCAATTAAGATAAGCACTAATCCACAGTTTACAAATATTGAGCATGATTATCTATGTTATCACCTAAACTTACAAATCACAATTAAGATAAACATTACTTGCCAATACCTTTTCCATTCTTAATTTGAATTTGCATCTTTTGGTAACAATCGGTCAATGTATATTCTATCCTTTTTAGTTGAGATTTCTCTAAATATATTGTTATTGTTATTGATAAAATAAAAAAAGTATTTAATAATATTTTATCTTTTAAGTTTAACATGATAATAGTAGTACATCATTATATAATGACAACTGTGGTGAGTAATGGGCAGTAGGGTAGTGTGGGGGAGAGGCTACCATGTGAGAATTTGGGTTCTGAGTTTTATTTTATATCGAAATCATTTTTATTAAGAAGCGATTGAGATCTTAATATAAAATTTTATATGGATAGAATATAGCCTACAGTTGCAATTTGTAGCCACATAAAGTGAATCGTTTTCGTTATTAATTTCTCTCTATTTTGTGTCAGTCATGTAACCGTGCACTTATTCTAGCTTCTCGTATTTGTATGTACGTCATTGATTGCGAAATTTGACCCTAATTTCTATTACTAGTGTAATAGTTTTTTTTGTCTTACACATATTATAATTTAATCTCGACTAATAAGAAAACTCCAAAATGATATACAAGATTAATATTTTTTTCTTAACATGCCATTTCTAATCATCTGTCACATTTTTTGCCCTTTGGTTGAGCATTTTGGACGCACCGGATTAATAATGTCTTTATACTATATATTAAAATATTTATTGAAGGAGCAGTAATAAAAATAATAGATATTAACAAAATGGAAACTATAACAATACAATAATTGAGGTACAAAAACAACATATAGTAACATAAATTGAAGAACAAAAATCTACAAGAGTAATACTAAGATTACTAATATGACCGGACAACAAGATAACAGATTGTCACATACTAACTTTCTATCCTAATTTGTATCCTCCACACTCTCCTATCTAAAGTCATGTCATCATATGAAGTTGTGTATACTTCTTCGACCTACCTCTATCTTTCATGGAACTATTTATATACCTCTATTTTTATTAATTATGTTTTGTATTGTCTACATTAAAATATGTTTGTGAAGTTGTAACTTTTTGTGAATAAGGCCATCATGTTGTTGCCCTCTTGGGAATTATTCTGAAAAGATTTTCCTGAATCTCAGGAATCACAATAACTGAAAATATATTCTTCTTCTTTCTAAACAATATATATTTAATCATCAATATCTACACTGCTATCATGAGATATGCCTTTGACACCGTCCAAGGGATACACCATGGATTTATTTTTTTTATAAAATAAATAATAACTTTTGGAAGGTACTAACTAAATTTCACAAATTGTGATAAGATGAATTTGTGATTTTGAAATGCAAGGTGTAACACTTTTATAGTTTAGCTGTAACCTCCTTAACTTTTTAGCTTATTTATGATGATGGTCATTTGTGCAAGCCGAAGTATGTTTGGTAGTATTTTTATAAATACATTGTATGAAAATTATGGAGATTGGAGCTTAAACTTATTAGAGACAAAAATTATTAAGTAGGTATGTTTTTCGATATCTAAATTTGATCAATGAAGTTATTCGATACTTATATTTGTCAAGATTTAAATTAGTCGAGATGCACGGCCGAAACATCATTTTCATAAAAAGATAATCTACTAGTTGAAACTTTTTTTTAAGACAATCAAAACAAGAAAACATTTGGGTTGTAGGTTCCTCGTGCCTTCTAACTTGAGGGGTGACCAAGTCGAAGCTGAGCCCAAACTGATATAGGCTAGAAGCCCACCAACTTAGGGCCCCTTTTGTTGTTGTATGGTAGAAATGGTATTGGAAAAATTATCAGAGGTAGCATATTAGTATTTCATATAATGGTATTTTTAAATAATTATATAATTTTATCAATAATAGAATTTTGAGATATATATTTTGCAAACGTTATTTATGAAATTTTTCCCAATAATGTTCGCTG
Source organism: Solanum etuberosum (assembly GCA_029582245.1). NCBI lineage: Eukaryota > Viridiplantae > Streptophyta > Magnoliopsida > Solanales > Solanaceae > Solanum > Solanum etuberosum. The sequence goes on along the minus strand of JAJONR010002979.1, from coordinate 21,950 downwards.
ACCATTTTTAGCTCTTCTTTTATGGAAATATTGTGTTAATTTGTCATGAAATTTCAAATTTTATAAGTGAGATTTTTCTAATATTACCCTAAAGTTTCACTTATAGAACTTGAGACTTCAGAACAATGACTATCGCAATTACGAGGTTACCATCATTGTTTCCAGGAAACTGATTCTAAATCTCAAATTAAGGAGTAAATTGATAGTAAGGCAACATTAAATTTATTTCTTAAAAAAAGATATTTCAAGGTAAATCTTATTGCCTACTATGTTGTTAAGCTTTTCAACTCAAATAGTAACAAAAACAGACCTTTCCTAGTCTCTGACATTTATTAGTATTTTTTTCATTCTATTTTACCTGAAGTACTATTAGTATTTCGAAAATCAAATAATTTTCTTAAAAAAATTACTTAGAATTATAAGTTGTGTTGACTCATAATGTAGTTATTAAAAATCTAAAAAATTAAGTGTTTTAAGCCTCATATCTTAGTCGCTCATTATAAATTGAGACGGACGGAGTAACTCTTTTGACAGAGTTTGGATAAGCCTTCATTTTCTGGTAGTTATGGCCCCCAACAGATATGCCTTTGGTAATTGATGTGCATTTAATTGAACAAGCCTGGAATATCCATCCCATGATCCAAAGTCAGTCAAAAATGAACTCAAAGTAGTGGTGGTGAATTGAGTTCAATGAGGTAAGAGCAACAACGATAGTGATACAAATATTAATTTTGTGTTCTTCCATATAGAATATATATCTTCTTTTTTTCGAGTATTTTCTTATGGCCACGAGATTTTTAAAGGCCGTTATTCTTAAGAAAAGTTTGAAGTGACATGACTTGTCATAGAAAGCGAAAATTAACGAGTTTTGGATGTGTTCGGGACTTGTAAAATATTTTTCAAATAATAAGCGAGTTTCTTTTTTTGACATATATAAGATATATATTTTTAAAAGGTAGTATTATTTTAAAAATATCTAGACATAATAGAAGATATATATTATGTGAGCTAGAGGTTGGGGTAGACGTGGAGGGTAAAGATGAGATGCATGTATTGGTAGAGTAGAGAGAACACAATTAATTAATGTGAAATGTCAATGTAATTTATTGTTTCTATTTTTATAAAAAGGAGATTAACTTTGTCATTTTTACTAAACTTGCTTTTCAATTGAAAATATATTCTAGTATTTTTTTAATCAATTGAATATAAGAAAATTAAAAAAACATTTACTAACAACACCTCTAGTTTGAGATGATTGGTAACTTTTTAAGAAAGACCGGACTTCTATATAAGTAATAACAATAATATATGCGTACTCTGAAACATCTATTATATATATAAAAAATAATTTTAACAAGGATCATGTGATTTAACTATATCTTATATCTACCTCTTAGGTTTCTTCAAATAGTTGGACAAAATGACAAAACAAATATGGGGAATTGGGCATGCATATACATGTCAAATACATGTATTTTCAAAGTGGTCTAGAAAGATGAAACATTGAGCCATCAATGCCCCAAAGTGAACGAACAAGTGATATTATTTGTGTGGGATAAGAGTTCATTATGGGTCTCCTTCACTTTAATAATTAATTAAATCGGTGGGCATTATTATATATGTGGATCTCTTGGCTGAGAAAATAAGAACCACAACACATACCTTAAATTAATAAGTATGTATATCTACCATGGTTTCTCCTTTTATCTTGTTGCATTCATGTCTCCCATGTATTATGATCAAGGGTAGAATTGGAAATTTTTCGAAGAATCTTTAAATTTAATAAAGTATATGTTTAAAAAAAAATATGATTTAAGTAATGATTCTTGGTTTTATATAATTACGCTACTGATTACGGTCATATCTCATGTTGCTTGCCAAATCTAGAATGTGTAGCTTATGTGTTTTCATAATAATGTTAAACTAATATACAATAATAATTTAATTTACAATTAAATATTTTTAGAAATTTATATAGTCGATGAATCTCTCTAGGTTTTAATTGAGATTGTCAGTCAATTATTCCAACATTATCAAGTTCCATTTTGCAACAATGGTGATTTGGCATTATTTTTATGTTTTCCTAACGATATCTATTTGTTTTAAAGCTTGTCAAGTGTCAACCATCATATACTTATTGTTTCATGTAAAACGAAACAAACTCAATTCAAATTCAAGATCAATGAACGAAGAATATATAGTTAAACAAAAGATCAAACAAGAAAAAGATGCAAAAACAACATTTTGTCTCTAAGTAATTATACTTAATACATATACCAGTCAAAATATAGTGGGTACAAGTTAAATTATTTGAAGTTATCTAATATTAAGTACGAATTAGATATTTCTTAAAAAATAATACAAATTAAATGGAGGCGACCAAATAAGATGTCCGGTGAATTTTTTGCGGTACGTATTCCCATACCTGCGTGTGGGCCTAAATTGAGACGCGTTGTTAGATGGTTAGGTAGACATCATTTTGGGCCCTACTTAGCAGATGAAGAACTGGATTTCATGGCCCGTTTTGGCTGTCAACAGCCCATTAAGCAAGTACAATAAGTTGTTGGAAAATCCAACAGCCTGGGCCTGGCCCAGATTATTGATCTTCCATATGCCCCCATTCATATTTCGGGGAAAACTACATAAATGGGCCATAAAATTCAAAATAATTACAAGTTCATACCCAAATCCAAAGTAATTTCTGAAATACCCATTCTCTCATAAATAATTACAGTTCATACCCCCATTCATTAAGGGTGATAATTTTTGCTTAATTGATACTAAATCGGTATCATATACTGTATTGGTATCATTAAGGTTGATAATTTCGCTTAATTGATGCTAAATCAGTATATATATATACTATATTGGTATCATTTAGGTTTCTTGTTCAGAAATTACTTATTAGTCAATGATACTATAATAGTATATATTTATATTGTTGTGGTGTCATTAATGTTTCTTGTTCAGAAATTACTCATTAGTCAATGATACTATAAGACTAGATATTTATTTTATGGTATCATTAAGGTTTCTTGTTAAAAAATTACTCATTAGTCAATGATACTATAAGAGTATATATATATACGCTTATAGTATCATTGACTAATGAGTAATTTCTTAACAAGAAACCTTAATGATACCAATACAGTATATATATATATACTGATTTAGTATCAATTCAGCGAAATTATCAGCCTTAACGATACCAATATAGTATATGATACTGATTTAGTATCCAAAATTATCAGTCTTAATGATACCAATACAATATATGATACTGATTTAGTATCAGTTAAGCGAAATTAGTAAGGGGGTATATAGAATAATTATTTAGTGGGGTATGAATGTAAAGGGGTATATGTTTGTAATTATTTTGCTTTTATGGGGTATTTGCTTATTTTCCCCTTCATTTTGTAACATGGAAAAATGGTAAACATTCAGATATAGTAACAAATAAAAACGATACGAAACGAGGACCGTTAACAATATTAACTATTTTACTAAAGTTTATATGCAAAGGACTCTGACGATACGAAGGAAACCAATCAATTGTGAGAGGTATTGATAAGTTAATTTTGTTATGTTTGACACGATGGAAGTCATTTGCTACGAAAAATATTTATTCTGATAGTAAATGATCTTAGTTTGAGGCTTGTGAAATAAGTGGTCTGGCTATGGATGACAATGAATGCAAGAGTGATCAAATAGGAAATGTTCAGTACTAGAACATCACTATTTTCTCACTGAAATTTCCTATTGAAAAATGTTCAATGACTGAATCTCATGGACATTTTGATTGAATCAATGAAAAAAAAATATAGCAATGTTTTTATGTAGAAAAATTAGAAAGTTTTCCACTATTTCAATGAGATCCTGCTACCCATGACATATTTTCCAAGTAAGTTGGTTTGGTGGGAAATTAGTGAGAAAATTATGTTCTATAGCATAAAGCATAAATGTCCTACTGATTCATGGTGAGACAAACATTTGTTTCTAATTGTGATTTTCCTATTGGATTGAGCAATGGAGTGAATGTGATAGTAGAAGGAATGTTAGTTATGCAATATAGTTGATTTTCTCCTCATATAGTTTCCTTTTCACAATTAATGTATGTTGAGTTCGTGTACATATATACTTACTGGACCAACCCATTTTGATTTAGACAGTTAGGACCATGTCCACAAACAATGAATCCAGCAATTCAACAATTACTAATTGTTAGGTGGTCTATTAAAGCCTAAATGCATGCCTGCCTTTCTACTTCAAAAAAAATAATATATATATGTCACAACCCTTTTTTTTTCGACCGGCGGAAAGAAGGATTTTTTCAATTTAAGTGACGATATTGATTAGGAATTATTTTATTTTTACTTTCAGAGTCGCCACTTGGAATTGAGTTATGGTGTTCTAAGTCACTTTTTGTTTAATCCCTAATCAAAAGGAAAAGACTCTTTATTTGGTCTGCGAACTAGAAATTCGGGTAAGGAATTATGTTGACCGAGGGGAAGGTATTAGGCATTCCTCGAGTCCCGTAGTTCTAATACGGTCGCTTTTATTGACTTATACTTATCTTAATTATTTTGGATAAATTGTGTATGTGGTTCGCTTGTATTTTTTTTTTATTGTTGAATTTTATTGGTCTTAAACCGGATGCATAACTGCATTCTCGATCTTGACATTTAGAGACATAACTGTCTTCCCTTCTCGAGTGCATCACACCTAATAATCTCAATTTACACCTCTTGGTTTGAATTAATAAAAATTAATTATTAAAACAATTTGGTGAAGGTGCGTCACCGCATCCTTGAATTTCTTATAGGTGTTTCAAAGAAGATGTGTAACCACATTCTTAATTGAAATCATTTTTAACTTATCTAAATTTGCTTACAAAAATTAGTTTGCCAATTTTTAAATGTGAATCAACTGGTGCCGAACTCCCATTTCCGCATTTAGAACCCTTTTTTTAAGAATCGCCCAAATTTCCTGATTTTTCGTGTGTATTAACCCATGGATCTGGCTCCCTGAGCACCCAATTTTTTTTTCTCAAAAAACCGTATGAGGACCTCCGTAATGAGTTGGGAACTATCACGTATACTCACACAATTTTTAATGCCCATTTCCGCATTTAAAAGCTTTTTTTTTTTAAGATTCGCCCAAATTCTCCAATTTTTCGTGTGTATTAGCCCATGGATCTGACACCCGGAGCACCTAATTTTTTTTCTCAGAAAACTTTATGAGGACCTCCGTAATGAGTTGGGTAACCTTCACGTATACTCACACCATTTTTTGAATGCCCATTTCCGCATTTACAAGCGTTTTTTTAAGAATCGCCCAAATTTCCTAATTTTTCGTGTAAATTAGCCCATGGAACTGGCGTCCGGAGCACCCAAATTTATTTTCTGAAAAAACTTTATGAGGACCTCCGTAATGAGTTGGGTAACCTTCACATTGAAACCATTTTTTTAACGCCCATTTCCGCATTTACAAGTCCATTTTTAAGAATCGCTCAAATTCCCCGATTTTTCGTATGTATAGTAGCCCATGGATTTTGCGCCCAGTGCACCCAAATTTTTTTTCTCAAAAAATATTATGAGGACCTCCGTAATGAGTTGGCGAAGCTTCACGTATACTCACATCATTTTTTTATTGCCCATTTTTGCATTTACAAGCCATTTTTTAAGAATCGCCCAAATTTCTCGATTTTTCGTGTGTATTAGCCCATATATCTGGCGACTAGAGAACCCACAATTTTTTTCTCAAAAAACTTTATGAGGACCTCCGTATTGAGTTGGGGACTTTCATGTATACTCACACAATTATTTTAACGCCTATTTCTGCATTTACAAGCCATTTTTTAAGAATCTCCCAAATTCTTCGATTTTTCGTGTGTTAGCCCATGGATCCGACGCCCGGAGCACCCAAAAAATTTATGAGGTCCTCTGTAATGAGTTGGGAACCTTCATGTATATTCACACCATTTTTTAATCCCCATTTTTGCATTTACAATCCTTTTTTTTATTCTCCCAAATTTCCAATTTTTTCATGTGTATTAGCCCATGGATCTGGCACCCCGAGCACCCAAAAATCTTTTCTCAAAAAACTTTATGAGGACCTCCGTAATGATTATGGGAACCTTCACGTATACCCACACAATTTTTTTAATGCCCATTTCCGAATTTACAAGCCTTTTTTTAAGAACCCCCCCAAAGTCCCCGATTTTTCTTGTATATTATCCCATGGACCTGGCGCCCAGAGCATCCAAAAAGGATTTCTCAAAAAACTTTATAAGGACCTCCGTAATGAGTTGGGGAACCTTCACGTATACTCACACCATTTTTTTAACGCCCATTTCAGCATTTACAAGCCCTTTTTTAAGAATCGCCCAAATTCATCAATTTTTCGTGTGTATATAGCCCATGGATCTGGCGTCCGGACCACCCAAATTTTTTTCCTCAAAAACCTTTATGGGGACCTCCGTAATGAGTTGGCGAACCTTCACATATACTCACACTATTTTTTTAACGCCCATTTCCGCATTTACAAGCCTTTTTTATAATCCCCCAAATTTTCCGATTATTCGTGTGTATTAGCCAATCGATATGGAGCCCGGATCACCCAAATATTTTTTTCTCAAAAAACATTATGAGTACCTCCATAATGAGTTGGGGAACCTTCACGTATACTCACACCATTTTTTTAACGCCTATTTCCACATTTACAGAATCACCCAAATTTCCCTTGAATAAGGGGCCCGATGCACCCAAAAAAAAATTCTCAAAAAACTTTATGAGCACCTCCGTAATGAGTTAGGGAACCTTCACGTATACTCACACAATTTTTTTAACTCCCATTTCCGTATTTTCAAGCCTTTTTTAAGAATCACCCAAATTTCCTGATTTTTCGTGTGTATTATCCCATTGATCTGGCGCCCGGAGCACCCAAAAAAAATTTCTCAAAATATTTATGAGGACCTCCTTAATGAGTTGGGGAAATTTCACGTATATTCACACCATTTTTTTAACGCACATTTCCGCATTTATATTTTTTTTTTAATCTCCCAAATTCTCTAATTTTTCGTGTGTATTAGCCCATTAATCTGGCGTCCGAGTAGCCAAAATTCTTTTCTCAAAAAACTTTATGAGGACCTCCGTAATGATTTGGGGAACATTAACGTATACCCACACAATTTTTTTAACGCCTATTTCTGAATTTACAAGCCTTTTTTTATGAATCCCCCAAAGTCCCCGGTTTTTCTTGTGTATTAGCCTATGGACCTTGGCGCCCAGAGCATCCAAAAAAAATTTCTCAAAAAACTTTATAAAGACCTCCGTAATAAGTTGGGGAACCTTCACGTATACTCACACCATTTTTTAACGCTCATTTCAGCATTTACAAGCCTTTTTTTAAAAATCACCCAAATTCATCAATTTTTCGTGTGTATTAGCCCATAGATCTGGCACCCGGAGCAACCGAAATTTTTTTCTCAAAAAACTTTATGAGTGCTTCCATAATGAGTTGGGGAACCTTTACGTATAGTCACACCATTTTTTTAACGCCCATTTCCACATTTACAAGCCCTTTTTTAAGAATCTCCCAAATTCTACGATTTTCGTGTATATTTGCCCATGAATCAGGCTCCCGGAGCACCCAAAATTTTTATTTCAAATTTTTTTATGAGGACCTCCGTCATGAATTGGGGAACCTTAACGTATACTCACACAATTTTTTAAACGCCATTTCCATATTTACAAGCCCTTTTTTTAAAATCGCTAAAATTTCTCAATTTTTCGTCTATATTAGCCCATGCATCTGGCGCCCGGAGCACCCTAATTTTTTTCTCAAAAAACTTTATGAGGACCTCCGTAATGAATTGGGGAACCTTCACGTATACTCACACAATTTTTTTAACTCCCATATCTCCATTTACAAGCCTTTTTTTAAGAATCGCCCAAATTCTCCAATTTTTCGTTTGTATTAATTAAGCTCGTTGATTTGGCTCACAGAGCACCCAATTTTTTTTTCTCAAAAAGCTTTATGAGGACCTTCGTAATGAGTTGGGGAACCTTCAAGTATACTCACATCATTTTTAATGCTTATTTCCGCATTTACAAGTCTTTTTTTAAGAATCACTCAAATTTCTCAATTTTTCGTGTGTTAAGCCCATTGATTTGGAGCCCGAAGCATCTAAAAAAAATTTCTGGAAAATATTATGAGGACCTCCTTAATGAGTTGGGGAACGTTCACGTATACTCACACCATTTTTTAACGCCCATTTCAGCATTTAAAACCCATTTTTAAGAATCGCCCAAATTCCCTGATTTTTCGTGTGTTCAGCCCATGGATCCGGCTCCCGGAGCACCAGAATCTTTTTATCAAAAAACTTTATGAGGACCTCCGTAATGAGTTGGGGAACCTTCACGTATACTCACATCATTTTTTAACCCCCATTTCCGTATTTACAAGCTCTTTTTTAAGAAAGGCCAAAATTCCCCGATTTCCCGTGTGTATTAGCCCATGGATCTGGCGCCCGGAGAACCCAATTTTTTTTTTCTCAAAAAACTTTATGACGACCTTCGTAATGAGTTGGGAACCTTCACCTATACTCACACCATTTCTTTAACGCACATTTCCGCATTTACAAGCTCTATTTTAAGAATCGCCCAAATTCTCTGATTTTTTATGTGTATTAGCTCATGGATCTGGCGCCCGTAGTACCCAATTTTTTTTCTCAAAAAACTTTATGAGGACCTCCGTAATGAGTTGGGAAACCTTCACGTATACTCACACCATTTATTTAACATCTATTTCCGCATTTAGAAGCCTTTTTTAAAGAATCGCTCAAATTTTCTAATTTTTCGTGTGTATAAGCCCATGGATCTGGGGCCCGGAGCACCCTAAATTTATTTCTCAAAAAATATTATGAGGACCTCCTTAATGAGTTGGGAAACTTTCATTTATACTCACACCATTTTTTTAATGCCCATTTCCGCATTTACAAGCCCTTTTTTAAGAATCGCCCAAATTCTCCATTTTTCATGTGTATTAGCCCATGTATCTGGCGTCCGGAGCACCCAAATTTTTTTTCTTAAAAAACTTTATGAAGACCTCCGTAATGATTTGGGGAACCTTCACGTATACTCACATCATTTTTTTAACGTCAATTTCCGAATTTACAAGCCTTTTTTTAAGAATTGCCCGAATTCTTCGATTTTTCGTGTGTATTAGCCCATGGATCTGGCGTCCAGAGCACCCTAATTTTTTTCTCATAAAACATTGTTAGGACCACCGTAATGAATTGGGGAACTTTCACGTATACTCACACCATTTTTTTAACGCCCATCTCTACATTTACAAGCCTTTTATTAAGAATCGTCCAAATTCTCCAATGTTTCGTGTGTATTATTTAGCCCATTGATCTGGCGCACGGAGAACCCAACTTTTTTTTCTCAAAAAGCTTTATTAGGACCCTCGTAATGAGTTGAGGAACCTTCACGTATACTCACACCATTTTTTTAATGCTTATTTCCGCATTTATAAGCCTTTTTTTAAGAATCACCCAAATTTCTCGATTTTTCGTTTGTATTAGCCCATTGATCTGGCGCCCGGAGTACCTAAAAATTTTTTCTGGAAAATATTATGAGGACCTCCTTAATGAGTTGGGGAACCTTCACGTATACTCACACCATTTTTTTAACGCCCATTTCCGCATTTACAAGCTCTTATTTAGGAATCGCCCAAATTCTCTAATTTTTTATGTGTATTAGCCCATGGATCTGGTGCCCGGAGCACCCAATTTTTTTTTCTGAAAAAGCTTTATGAATCCTCCGTAATGAGTTGGGGAACCTTCACGTATACTCACACCATTTTTTTAACGTCCATTTCTACATTTACAACCCCTTTTTTAAGAATCGCCCAAATTCCCTATTTTTCGTGTGTATTAGCCCAAGGATATGACGTGCGTAGCATCCATAAAATTTTTATCAAAATTTTTTATGACGACCTCTCTAATTTGTTGGGGAACCTTCACGTATACTCACACCATTTTTTAACGTCCATTTCCTCATTTACAAACCCTTTTTTAAGAATTGTCTGAATTCTTCGATTTTTCGTGTGTATTAGCCCATGGATCTGGCGCCCGGAGCACCCAATTTTTTTTCTCAAAAAACATTGTTAGGACCACCGTATTGAATTGGGGAACCTTCACGTATACTCACACCATTTTTTTAACGCCCATTTCTACATTTACAAGCCTTTTATTAAGATACGCCCAAATTTCCCAATGTTTCCTGTGTATTATTTAGCCCATTGATCTGGCGCACAGAGAACCCAAATTTTTTTTATCAAAAAAGCTTTATGAGGACCTTCGTAATGAGTTGGGGAACCTTCACGTATGCTCACACCATTTTTTAATACTTATTTCCGCATTTATAAGCCTTTTTTTAAGAATCGCCAAATTTTCCGATTTTTAGTTTGTATTAGCCCATTGATCTGGTGCCCGGAGTACCTAAAAAATATTTCTAGAAAATATTATGAGGACCTCCTTAATGAATTGAGGAACCTTCACGTATACTCACACTATTTTTTTAACGCCCATTTCAGCATTTACAAGCATTTTTTTAAGAATCGCCCAAATTTCCAGATTTTTCGTGTGTTTAGCCCATTGATCTGGCTCCCGGAGCACCAAATTTTTTTTATCAAAAAACTTTATGAGGACCTCCGTAATGAGTTGGGGAACCTTCACGTATAGTCACACCATTTTTTTTAACGCCCATTTCCGCATTTACAAGCTTATTTTTAGGAATCACCCAAATTCCTCGATTTTTCGTATGTATTAGCCCATGGATCTGGCGCCCGGAGCACCCAATTTTTTTTCTGAAAAGCCTTTATGACGCCTTCGTAATGAGTTGGGGAACCTTCACGTATACTCAAACCATTTTTGTAACGCCCATATCTATATTTACAAGCCTTCTTTTAAGAATCGCACAAATTTCCTGATTTTTCGTGTGTTTTAGCCCAAGGATATGACTTCCGTAGCACCCAAAAAAGTTTTATCAAAATTTTTATGACGACCTCTGTAATGAGTTGGGGAACCGTCGCGTATACTCACACCATTTTTTAACGTCCATTTCCTCATTTACAAGCCTTTTTTTAAGAATCGCCCAAATTCCCCGATTTTTCGTGTGTATTAGCCCAAGGATTTGGCTCCCGAAGCACCCAAAATTTATTTCTCAAAAAACATTGTGAAGACCTCCGTAATGAGTTGGGGAACCTTCACGTATACTCACACAATTTTTTTAACGCCCATTTCCGCATTTACAAGCCCATTTTTTAGAATCGCCCAAATTCTCCAATTTTTAATGTGTATTAGCCCATGGATCTAGCGCCCGGAGCACCCAATTTTTTTTTTCTCAAAAACATTTATTAGGACCTCTATAATGAGCTGGGAAACTTTCACGTATACTCACACCATTTATTTAACGCTTATTTCCGCAATTAGAAGCCCTTTTTTTAAAATCGACCAAATTCCTCGATTTTTCGTGTGTATTAGCCCATGGATCTGGCGCCCGGAGCACCCAATTTTTTTTTTTCAAAAAAGATTATGTGCACCTCCTTAATGATTTGGGGAACCTTCATTTATACTCACACCATTTTTTAAATGATCATTTCTGCATTTATAAGCCCATTTTAAAGAATACCGCAAATTCTCTAATTATTCGTGTGTATTAGCCCATATATCTGGCGCCCGAGGCACCCAAATTTTTTTCTCAAAAACCTTTATGAGGACCACCGTAATGAGTTGGGGAACTTTCACATATACTCACATCATTTTTTTAACCCCATTTCCGCATTTACAAGCCCCTTTTTTTAAGAATTTCCCAAATCTTTCGATTTTTCGTGTGTATTAGCCCATGGATCTGGCGCCCGAAGCACCCAAATTTTTTTTCTCAAAAACCTTTATGAGGACCTCCGTAATTAGTTGGGGAACTTTCACGTATACTCACATCATTTTTTTAACCCTATTTCCGCATTTACAAGTCCTTTTTTTTAAAGAATTTCCCAAATCTTTCGATTTTTCGTGTGTATTTGCCCATGGATCTGGCGCCCGAAGCACCCAAATTTTTTTTCTCAAAAACCTTTATGAGGACCTCCGTAATGAGTTGGGGAACCTTCACGTATACTCACATCATTCTTTAACGCCCATTTCCACATTTACAGAATCACCCAAATTTCCCAAAGGACCCAATTTTGTTTTCTCAAAAAACTTTATTAGGACCTCCGTAATGAGTTGGGGAACTTTCACGTATACTCACACCATTTATTTAACGCCCATTTCAGCATTTAGAAGCCTTTTTTTAAGAATCGCCCAAATTCTTTGATTTTTCGTGTGTTTTTTTAACCCATGGATCTGGCGCCCGGAGCACCGGAATTATTTTTATCAAAAACCATTATGATGACCTCCTTAATGAGTTGGGAAACCTTCATTTATACTCACAACATTTTTTTAATGCCCATTTCCGCATTTACAAGCCCTTTTTTAAGAATTGCGTAAATTCTCTAATTTTTCGTGTGTATTAGCCCATTGATCTGGCGCAGGGAGCACTCAAATTTTTTTTCTCAAAAACCTTTATAAGGACCTTCATAATGAGTTGGGGAACCTTCACGTATACTCACATCATTCTTTAACGCCCATTTCCACATTTACAGAATCACCTAAATTTCTCGATTTTCGTGTATATTTGCCCATGAATCAGGTGCCCGATGCACCCAAAAAAAGAATTCTCAAAAAACTTTATGAGGACCTCCGTAATGAGTTGGGGAACCTTCACGTATACTCACACAATTTTTTTAACGCCCATTTCCGCATTTACAAGCCCTTTTATAAGAATCGCCCAAATTTTCTGATTTTTTGTGTGTATTAGAGGAAGAAGCCGAGCTACAAGAAAAATTCCCGCTGCTACCATAGTAGCAGCATGTATAAGAGTCGAAATAGGAGTAGGCCCCTCCATGGCATCAGGTAACCATACATGAAGGGGGAATTGGGCGGATTTAGCAACTGCACCGACAAATAAGAGAACAACGCATAACGTAACAAATAAAAAATTGACCTCATTATTATAAATCAAGTTATTGAATATTTCGAATAAATCTCTAAATTCGAAACTCCCCGTTATCCAATAAAAACCTAAAATTCTTAATAATAAACCAAAATCCCCTACACGATTAGTTACAAACACTTTTTGACAAGCATTTGCAGCAACATGTCGTGTAAATCAAAATCCTATTAATAGATAGGAACACAGCCCAATGATTTCCCGAAAAATATAAATTTGTATCAAATTCGAACTATTAACTAATCCCAACATGGAAGTACTGAAAAAACTCATATAAGAAAAACATCTCAAATAACCTTGATCATGAGCCATATAATTATCACTATAAATAAGAACCATAATTCCAACAGTAGTGATTAATATTGACATAATAGAAGTAAGTGGGTCGATCATCCCATGGATCAGGCGCCCAGAGCATCCAAAAAAAATTTCTCAAAAAATTTATGAGGACCTCCGTAATGAGTTGGGGAACCTTCACGTATATTCACACCATTATTTTAATGCTCATTTCCGCATTTACAATCCTTTTTTTTAATCTCCCAAATTTCCTGATTTTTTGTATGTATTAGCCCATGGATCTGGCGCCTGAGCACCCAACAAAAAAATTTCAAAAAACTTTATGAGGACCTCCGTAATGATTTGGGGAACCTTCACGTATATCCACACAATTTTTTTAATGCCCATTTTCAAATTTACAATCCTTTTTTTTAATCTCCCAAATTCCCTGATTTTTTGTGTGTATTAGCCCATTTATCTGGCGCCTGAGCACCCAAAAAAAATTTCTCAAAAAACTTTATGAGGACCTCCGTAATGATTTGGGGAACCTTCACGTATATCCACACAGTTTTTTTAATGCCCATTTTCAAATTTACAAGCCTTTTTTTAAGAATACCCCAAAGTCCCCGATTTTTCTTGTGTATTAGCCCATGGACCTAGCACACAGAGCATCCAAAAATTTTTTCTAAAAAACTTTATAAGGACCTCCGTAATGAGTTGGGGAACCTTCACATATACTAACTCCATTTTTAACGCCATTTCAGCATTTACAAGCCTTTTTTTAATAATCACCCAAATTCATCGATTTTTCATGTGTATTAGCCCCTGGATCTGGTGCCCGGAGCAATCAAATTTTTTTTCTCAAAAAACTTTAAGAGTACCTCCATAATGAATTGGGGAACCTTCACGTATACTCACACCATTTTTTAACGCCCATTTCCACATTTACAAGGCCTTTTTTAAGAATCACCCAAATTCTCCGATTTTCGGGTATATTTGCCCATGAATCAGGCTCCGGAGCACCCACAATTTTTATTTCAAAAAACTTTATGAGGACCTCCGTAATGAGTTGGGGAACCTTCACGTATACTAACATAATTTTTTTAACTCCCATTTCCATATTTACAAGCCCTTTTTTAAAAATCGCCAAATTTCCTGATTTTTCGTGTGTATTAGCCGTTGGATCTGGCGCCTGAAGCACTCTAATTTTTTTCTCGAAAAACTTTATGAGGACCTCCGTAATGAATTGGGGAACCTTCACGTATACTCACACCATTTTTTTAACGTCCATTTCTCCATTTACAAGCCTTTTTTTTAAGAATCACCCAAATTTCCCAATTTTTCGTGTGTATTAATTAAGCCCATTGATCTGGCGCACGGAGCACCCAAAACTTTTTTCTCAAAAAGCTTTATGAGGACCTTCGTAATGAGTTGGGGAACCTTCACGTATAGTCACACCATTTTTTAATGCTTATTTCCGCATTTACATGCCTTTTTTTAAGAATGGCTCAAATTCCTCAATTTTTCGTGTTTATGAGCCCATTAATCTGGAGCCCGGAGCACCCAAAAAAAAATTCTCAAAAAACTTTATGACGACCTCCATAATGAGTTGGGAACCTTCACGTATAATCACACCATTTTTTTTAACGTCCATTTCCACATTTGCAAGCTCTATTTTAAGAATCGCCCAAATTCTCTTATTTTTCATGTATATTAGCCTATGGATCTGGCGCCCGTAGCACCCAAATTTTTTTCTCAAAAATTTTTATGAGGACCTCCGTAATGAATTGGGGAACCTTCACGTATACTCACACCATTTATTTAACATCCATTTCCGCATTTAGAAGCCTTTTTTTAAGAATCGCCCAAATTCCCTGATTTTTCGTGTGTATTAGGCCGTGGATTTGGCGCCCGGAGCACCCTAATTTTTTTTATTAAAAAACATTATGAGGACCTCCTTAATAAGTTGGGGAACCTTCATTTATACTCACACCATTTCTTTAATGCCAATTTCCGCATTTACAAGCCCTTTTTTAAGAATCTCCCAAATTCCCCGTTTTTCGTGTATATTAGCCCATGGATATGGCGCCCGGAGCATCCAAAATTTTTTTCTCAAAAAACTTTATGAGGACCTCCGTAATGAGATGGGGAACCTTCACGTATACTCACATCATTTTTTTAACACCTATTTCCGCAATTACAAGCCCTTTTATAAGAATTGCCCAAATTCCCCAATATTTCGTGTGTATTAGCCCATGGATATGGCTCCCGGAGCATCCTAATTTTTTTCTCAAAAAACATTGTGAGGACCACTGTAATGAATTGGGGAACCTTCACGTATACTCACACCATTTTTTTAACGCCCATTTCTACATTTACAAGCCTTTTATTAAGATTCGCCCAAATTCCCCAATGTTTCTTGTGTATTAATTAGCCAATTGATCTGGCGCCCGGAGTACTTAAATTTTTTTCTGGAAAATATTATGAGGACTTCCTTAATGAGTTGGGGAACCTTCACGTATACTCACACCATTTTTAACGCCCATTTCAGCATTTACAAGCATTTTTTAAAGAATCGCCCAAATTTCCAGACTTTTCGTGTGTTTAGCCCATGGATTTGGCTCCCGGAGAACCAAAAAAAAATTATCAAAAAACTTAATGAGGACCTCCGTAATGAGTTGGGGAACCTTCACGTATAGTCACACCATTTTTTTAACGCCCATTTTCGCATTTACAAGCTCTTTTTTAGGAATCGCCCAAATTCCCCAATTTTTTAAGTGTATTAGCCCATGGATATGGCGTCCGGAGCACCCAAAATATTTTTTATCAAAAATCTTTATAAGGACCTCCGTAATGAGTTGGGGAACCTTCACGTATACTCACATCATTTTTTTAACTCTCATTTCTGCATTTACAAGCCCTTTTTTAAGAATCGCCCAAAATTCTTGATTTTCGTGTGTATTAGCCCAACGATATGGCGTCCGGAGCACCCAAAAAAGTTTTATCAAAAACTTTTATGACGACCTCCGTAATAAGTTGGGGAACCTTCACGTATACTCACACCATTTTTTAACGTCCATTTCCGCATTCACAAACCCTTTTTTAAGAATCACCCAAATTTCTTGATTTTACATGTGTATTAGACCATGGATGTGGCGCCAGGAGCACCTAAAATAATTTTCTTGAAAAACTTTATGAGGACCTCAATAACTAGTTGGGGAACCTTCACGTATACTCACACCATATTTTTAACTCCCATTTCCGCATTTACAAGCCCTTTTCTAAGAATCTTTCAAATTTTCCAATTTTTCGTGTGTATCCTATGGATCTGGCGCCCGGAACTCCCATAATTTTTTTCTCAAAAAACTTTATGAGAAACTCCTTAATGAGTTGGAAACCTTCACGTATACTCACACCATTTTTTAACACCCATTTCCTCATTTACAAGCCTTTTTTTAAGAATCTCCCCAATTTCCTGATTTTTCATGTGTATTAGCCTAAGGATCTGGCTTCCGAAGCACCCAAAATTATTTCTCAAAAAACATTATGAGGACCTCCGTAATGAGTTGGGGAACCTTCACGTATACTCACACCATTTTTTAACGCCCATTTCAGCATTTACAAGCATTTTTTTTAAGAATAACCCAAATTTCCAGATTTTTCGTGTGTTTAGCCCATGGATCTGGCTCCCAGAGAACCAAAAATTTTTTATTAAAAAACTTTATGAGGACCTCCGTAATGAGTTGGGGAACCTTCACGTATACTCACACCATTTTTTTTAACGCCCATTTCCGCATTTACAAGCTCTTTTTTAGGAATCGCCCAAATTCCTTGATTTTTCGTGTGTATTAGCCCATTGATCTGACGCCCGGAGCACCCAAAAAAAATTCAAAAACCTTTATGACGCCTCCGTAATGAGTTGAGGAACCTTCACATATACTCACACCATTTTTTTAACGCCCATTTCTGCATTTACAAGCCCTTTTTTAAGAATCGCCCAAATTTCCTGATTTTTCGTGTGTATTAGCCCAAGGATATGGCGTCCGGAGCACCCAAAAAAGTTTTATAAAAAACTCTTATGACGACCTCCGTAATGAGTTGGGGAACCTTCATGTATACTCACACCATTTTTTAACGTCCATTTCCGCATTTACCTTTTTTTAAGAATCGCCCAAATTTCCTGATTTTGCATGTGAATTAGCCCATGGATCTGGCCCCCGGAGCACCTAAAATAATTTTCTTGAAAAAATTTATGAGGACCTCAGTAACTAGTTGGAGAACCTTCACGTATACTCACACCATATTTTTAACGCCCATTTCCGCATTTACAAGCCTTTTTTTAAGAATCTTTCAAATTTTTCGATTTTTCGTGTGTATCCCATGGATCTGGCTCCCGGAGCTCCCATAATTTTTTTCTTAAAAAACTTTATGAGGAACTCCTTAATGAGTTGAGGAAACTTCACTTATACTCACACCATTATTTTTAACGCCCATTTACTCATTTACAAGTCCTTTTATAAGAATCGCCCAAATTTCCTGATTTTTCGTCTGTATTAGCCCAAGGATCTGGCTCCCGAAGCACCCAAAATTTATTTCTCAACAAAAAATATGAGGATCTCCGTAATGAGTTGGGGAACCTTCACGTATACTCACACAATTTTTTTAACTCCCATTTCCGCACTTACAAGCTCATTTTTTAGAATCGTCCAAGTTCTCCAATTTTTCATGTGTATTAGCCCATGGATCTAGCGCCTGGATCACCGAATTTTTTTTCCTCAAAAAACTTTATTAGGACCTCTGTAAAGAGTTGGGAACTTTCACGTACACTCACACCATTTATTTAACGCCCATTTCGGCATTTAGAAGCCCTTTTTTTAAGAATCGTCCAAATTTTCTAATTTTTCGTGTGTATTAGCCAATGGATCTGGCGCCCGGAGCACCCGAAATTTTTTCTTAAAAAACATTATGAGGACCTCCTTAATGAGTTGGGGAACCTTCATTTATACTCACACCATTCTTTTAATGCCCATTTCCGCATTTACAAATCTTTTTATAAGAATCGCGCAAATTCTCTAATTTTTCGTGTGTATTAGCCCATTAATCTGGCGCCCGGAGCACCCAATTTTTTTCTCTAAAACCTTTATGTGGACCTCCGTAATGAGTTGGGAACCTTCACGTATACTCACATTATTTTTTTAACGCCCATTTCCGCATTTACTAGGTCTTTTTTTTAGGAATTTCCCAAATTTTCTGATTTTTCGTGTGTATTAGCGCATGGATCTGGCGCCCGGAGCACCCAAAAAACTTTTTCTCAAAATACTTTATGAGGACTTCCGTAATGATTGGGAACCTTCATGTAAACTCACATTATTTTTTTAACGCCCATTTCCGCATTTACTAGGTCTTTTTTTAGGAATTTCCCAAATTTTCTGATTTTTCGTGTGTATTAGCACATGGATCTGGCGCCCGGAGCACCCAAAAAACTTTTTCTCAAAATACTTTATGAGGACTTCCGTAATGATTGGGAACCTTCATGTAAACTCACACTATTTTTTTAACGCCCATTTCCGCATTTACAAGCCTTTTTTAAGAATCGCCTAAATTTCCTGATTTTTCGTGTGTATTAGCCCATTGATCTAGCGCCCGAAGCACCCAAAAAAAATAATTCAAAAAACTTTATGAGGACCTCAGTAATAAGTTGGGGAATCTTCACGTATACTCACACCATTTTTTAACGCTAATTTCTGCATTTACAAGCCCTTGTTTAAGAATCGCTCAAATTCCCTGATTTTTTGTGTATATTAGCCCATGGATCTGGCCCCCGGAACACCCAAAAAGATTTTCTCAAAAAAAATTATGAGGACCTCCGTAATGAGTTGGGGAACCTTCACATATACTCACACCATTTTTTTAAACCCATTTCCGTATTTACAAGCCCTTTTTTAAGAATCGATCAAATTCCAGATTTTTCGTGTGTTAGCCTATCGAACTTGCCCCTGGAGCACCCAAAAAAAATTCTGAAAAAACTTTATAAGGACCTCCTTAATGAGTTGGGAAACCTTCAGGTATACTCACACCATTTTTTTAAAGACCATTTCCGTATTGACAAGCCTTTTTTTAAAAAATAGTCTAAATTTCCCGATTTTTCGTGTGTTTGCCCATTGATCTAGCACCCGGATGACCCAAAATAATTTTCTCAAAAAAATTTATGAGGACCTCCGTAATGAGTTCGGGAACCTTCACGTATACTCACACCATTTTTTTAACGCCCATTTCTGCATTAACAAGCCCTTTTTTGAAGAATCGCCTGAATTCCTCGATTTTTCGTGTGTATCAACCCATGGATCTGGCGCCCGGAGCAACCTAAATTTTTTTTCAAAAAAATTAATGAGGAACTCCGTAAGGAGTTGGGGAACCTTCACGTATACTCAAACCATTTTTTAACGCCCATTTCCGCATTCACATGCCTTTTTTTTAGAATCG
Organism: Solanum etuberosum; assembly: GCA_029582245.1. Classification (NCBI taxonomy): domain Eukaryota; kingdom Viridiplantae; phylum Streptophyta; class Magnoliopsida; order Solanales; family Solanaceae; genus Solanum; species Solanum etuberosum. The sequence goes on along the minus strand of JAJONR010002979.1, from coordinate 2,076 downwards.
CCCAAATTCCCCTATTTTTCGTGTGGATTAGCCAATGGATCTGGCGTACAGAGGACCCAAAATATTTTTCTCAAAAAACTTTATGAGAACCTCAGTAATGAGTTGGAGAACCTTCACCTATACTCACACCATTTTTTAACACCCATTTCTGCATTTACAAGTCTTTTTTTAAGAATCGCCCAAATTTCTCAATTTTTCGTGTGTATTAGCCCATGGATAAGGCGCATGGAGAACCCAAAAAAAAATTCTCAAAAAACCTTATGAGGACCTCCATAATGAGTTGGGGAACCTTCACGTATACTCACACCATTTTTTTAACTCCCATTTCCGCATTTACAAGACCTTTTTTAAGAATCGCCCAAATTCCCTGATTTTTCGTGTGTATTAGCCCATGGATTTGGCGCAAGGAGCACCCTAAATTATTTCTCAAGAAACTTTATGAGGACCTCTGTAATGAGTTGGGGAACCTTCACATATACTCACACCATTTTTGAACGCCCAATTCCGCATTTTCAAGCCCTTTTTTAAGAATCGCCTTAATTTCTTGATTTTTTTTGTGTTTTATCCCATTGATCTGGCAACCGGAGCACCCAAAATTTCTTTCTCAAAAAACTTTATGAGGACCTTCGTAATGAGTTGGGGAACCTTCACGTATACTCACACCATTTTTTAACGCCCATTTCAGCATTTCTAAGCCTTTTTTTAAGAATCGCCCAACTTTCTCAATTTTTCGTGTGTATTAGCCTATGTATATGGCGCCCGGAGCACCCAAATTTTTTTCTCAAAAAACTTTATGAGGACCTCTGTAATAAGTTGGGGAACCTTCACGTATACTCACACCATTTTTTTAACACCCATTTCCGTATTTACAAGCCTTTTTTTAAGAATCGCTCGAATTCTTTAATTTTTCGTGTGTATTAGCCCATGGATCTGGCGCCCGTAGCACCTAAAAAAAATTCTCAATAAACTTTATGAGGACCTCCGTAATGAGTTGGGTAACCTTCACGTATACTCACACCATTTTTTTAACTCCCATTTCCGCATTTAATTTTAGGAGTTACCCAAATTCCTCAATTTTTTGTGTGTTATAGCCATAGATCTGGCGTTCTGGAGCACCCAAAAAAAATTCTCGAAAAACTTTATGAGGACCTCCGTAATGAGTTGAGAACCACCACGTATACTCACACCATTTGTTTCACGCCCATTTCCGTATTTACAGGCATTTTTTTAGGAATTACCCATATTACTCGATTTTTCGTGTGTTATATAGCTCATGGATCTGGCGCCCCGCAGCACCCAATATTTTTTTCTCAAAAAACTTTATGAGGACCTCTGTAATGAGTTGGTGAACCACCACGTATACTCACACCAATTTTTTCACGCCCATTTCCGCTCTTACAGTTCCTTTTTTAGGAATTACCCAAATTCCTTTATTTTCGTGTGTTATAGCCCATGGATCTGGTGCCCCGGAGCACCCAAAATTTTTTTATCTAAAAACTTTATAAGGACCTCTGTAATGAGTTGGGGAACTATCATTTTTTTCAAGCCCATTTCCACACTGACAGGCCCATTTTTAGGAATTATCCAAATTCCTCGATTTTTCGTGTGTTATAGCCCATGAATCTGGCACCCCGGAGTACCCAAAAACTTTTACTCAAAAAACATTATGAGGACCTCATTGATGAGTTGGGGAACCACCACGTATACTCACACCATTTTTTTCACACCCATTTCCGCACTTACAAGCCCTTTTTTTGAATTACCCAAATTCCTCAATTTTTCATGTGTTATATGCAAGGAATTCAGGGCTCCGAAACACCAAAAAAAAAAAATCAAAAATCTTTATGAGGACCTCCATAATGAGTTAGGGCACCACATACTCCCTTCATTTTTCTAACGACTATTTTCACATTTACATTCCCTTTTCTAAAAACTATCCAAATTTCTCAATTTTCGTGTGTATTAGTGTAACATCTCGCAAATTGAAATAACTAGGAAGAAGTTAAAAATTGGAAATAACCATTTTTGGAAAGATTATAAAAATCTGAAAATTTTGGTGAGTATGTTAAGTTGAGT